>CALYLW010001708.1:101921-233885 GCA_944989445.1 Ampullaceana balthica | reverse complement strand
GAATTGTTAGTTTGGTTGTTGTTAACTACTTCACAATTAACACAAACAAGTAAATGAAATGCAGGTAGGTCGTGAGGACTATAGTTTGTATAATATTTATTTGAATTCTGAATACTTTCTAATATTAGCACAGTAACTGATGTCTAAGTATTTTAACAATGGAAACACACTGTACAGTTATACTACAGCCTATACTATCCCTGCAAAGCTAGCTAAGCACTGAGCTCCGACTATCGTTCTACGGTGTTATTCTCCGGTCTTCTTCTCCGGTGTTGTTCTCGGGGTTGTTCTCCCTAAAACACTATAAACTCTCGCCTTATATCCTCGGTTTCCCTCGAGGTGTCAAAGTTTAATATATTAACCTTCAACCCTTAATTTTACCCCCACGAATTCTTTCCCGGGTTTATCCGTGACTTTCTTTACAAGTCACAATGATAAGTAACTGTTGTCTTCCTTACAACCAACGCCCCTTAATAGCTGACCCAAACAACCAGACATGAGGTGTTAGGTGTGTTCCTCGCGTTCCGTGGTCCATTCAGAATTCATTGATACAACAGGGTGGCCGCGCCGGGCGTGAGCGCATGGGCGTTTTCCCACGTCCTACATCCGACTCAGAATTCATTGATAAGATTTATGCGCATCTGACCACCCAACATCGGCGTGGCCGCAACTAAGCGTGAAGTCAAGCACGTGACTTTTCTTTACAAGCAACAATGATGTATATACACCAATTAATAGCTCACTCCTCGACCAGACGTGCGGTTTAAGCACGTTATGTGGTCCATTCGGATTGCATTGATACAAGGGCGTGGCCGCTTGATAGATTTATGAGCCCCTCCCTGGCCATCCAGCATCGGCTTGGGCTTACTGAAACATGCTAAACTATGGTTCATCTTATTTACTGTAGGCACCCTAAAATTCTGAACACACTGCCACATCCACCCCAGGCTTTTGAAATCCAGTGCCCTCGCTGGTGCAGTTTAAGATTATACGTAAGGGCTATACCCAAATCACCTTACTAGTAGTACTAGTGTCACATAACTGTGCCTTGCTACATGAAAATAAGCATCTCTAAAAATAGTAATACATAAAATAGCAATACAAACATATCTAACGGCTAAAATAATGAATCTAATCATTTGCAATTACATTATTTGCTAACAATTTTAAGATTTGTATAAAACCATAGAATGAGACACCACATGTTATTAAAATTATAGGAATGACATCCAAAATTGTTGAGACGTACCTAAATATTATAAATTAAAACACAAATCTAAAAGTCAATGATATGATTCCGCTATGGTGACGGCACGTCATTGTTAATGGAGTACCTCATAATGTCCACTACCTCAGCATCATGAGTGATCTGCGCGGCTTAGCTTGAGGAGGTTGTTTCACATCTATTGAGTGGTTAGTTTCATATCCGACGTCTGCTGGGGGTGCCGTGCCCTCTGGCTTGTTACTGAACTGATGCGTGGGCGTGTGCTTGGGGGCGTGGTCATGGTGTGTTGTGGTCACATCAGGTTGACCTTTGGATCCGCGACCCAAGTCATTCCTGTCTTGATCGCGTTCGGCCATGACAGGCTTTTTCAACACCGTTCTAGCTGGTGTAAAGCTGTTGGTGTTTTTATCTGCAGTCGATGGATTATTTCTAGGCCGGTATCCCTGTCTCCTAGGTCGAATAGGGCCTATGTGGGAATCCCTTGTGATTTCTTTACGGTCGACAGCTGGCGGCGCAGGCACATGCTTTGCCTTGCAGCCCTCCCCTGTAGGGAATCGCCACTGAAACTGAAGGCAATCTGTCCGCTGGGTTGTCTTGTTGCGTAGTGGGATCTCTTGAGTTTGAGATCCACTGCTAAATCCCCACCGAGTCAAAGGGTTACGGCGCTTGGTTGGCCGTTCTTTGATCTCGCCGCGGCAGGTCGTATCACAGTGCGTGTCCTCACTGAGCCTCGGTGTATGAGGTGACCTGTTGCGCCTCACACGATGTGGCTTCCGTGTTGGGTGCTGCGCCTAGTCGCCAGGTCCCTGCCATCTGTGCGTGGTGCATTCTTAGGCGTAGTTTTAAAATTACTATGCAAAGCGGTGGCTGCCAGAAGCTGTGGTACATGGTTGGCATGGGGTAGCCAACGTTTCAGTATATTCATACCGAGCAGCGCTGGCGCCTCTTTCTTGCGCACATGCTGTGGTTGGCTTATTGGTGTTGGTACGACAAGGAAGGGGACATCACTAAAATATTTCCAGAACACTTGCACGACGAGAGTTGTCACCCCCAGGTATGGCACCTCAACTCCATTGACGGCTTGTAAAGTGACAAAGCCTGTGTCAAGGGTGAGATGGGCAACATGTTGCGATTGCCAGGATTCTTTAATGGTGCTTACCTCGCTACCAGTGTCGATCAGCGCCACAACCTGGTGACCATTTATGGCTACATCAAGAGTGGGGCTGGCACCAGTCATTCATATCGACTTCCCTGTAATGCGTCGGTTAACAGCTGTGTGTGAAGGATACGATCGTCCGGACGAAGGTTGCTGTCGGGGCAATTCTTGGTCTGACTGATGCCTATTGGTGTGTGAGACGTAGTGGTGTTTCGCTAGGCAGTCGTCTTCGGAGTGTCCCTTCCGATTACACCATAGGCAGTGTTTGGACCGGTGCGGATGTTGTTGTTGGCCCAGATTAGGCTGTCTGGGTGCTGGTGGACAGTGGACATCGTTAGCGTCCATGTCCCCTCGGTGCTGGTGCACTGACTGGTGGAGCCTATCTTCCACAGCTGCTACCTGTTGGTCTATGTGGGCCATTCGGTGTTGCGTCAACTGTGTCCAGTCAGGGAGAGATGCTGCTGAGATCTGTGCAGTGGTGACGACATCAGAGAAGTCTTCTCTCATCCACCGTTGGGCTTCTTTAACGACGTCTTCAAAGGTGCTGCCAGTGTTTCGCCTGACGTAAGTTTTTACGTCAGGTCTAAGGGCTACCGGCTGTAGGCCTTGGACAAATGTATCCCGCATTGTGTCATCTGCAAGGATGCCTGTCCGTGCTGTGTTGGCTAAGGTAAAGAGACTGCGCATATTGGACGCATAGTCCTCTACCGTCTCACCTAAGCCCTGATGTCGTTTGTAGAAAGAAGAGGCCAGGGTGGTGCCATCACGTTGATCTCCCCAGTTCGTCACTTTAATGTGCAACAGTTTGTCTGGGGTGTTGATCTCCGACGGCGACCGATTTAGGACGTCCTGTCGAGCACGCCCCTCCAAGGCGCCCAGGATCCATGTGACCGCTGAGGCTGGGGGCAACGGCTGTAGCTGTAGTAACAGTCGCACTTCTTTGACGAACTGTTCTGCCCCGCTGTCACCAGTGAACTTTGGTAATTTGGGCAGTCGAGTAAACTGTAACTGTTCCTGTTCCATTGATACGAATTGTTTCCACTTTATGTTCCTTAGAATTTCAAATAGTTCACTACGTAGCACAAACTATCCTCACTAGTGAAAATCTGCCGACGACGCCAAAAATATGTAGCCGAGTGGTGGTGGCTATGAATTGTCAGTTTGGTTGTTGTTAATTACTTCACAATCAACACAAACAAGTAAATGAAATGCAGGTAGGTCGTGAGGACTATAGTTTGTATAATATTTATTTGAATTCTGAATACTTTCTAATATTAGCACAGTAACTTATGTCTAAGTATTTTAACAATGGAAACACAGTGTACAGTTATACTACAGCCTATACTATCCCTGCAAAGCTAGCTAAGCACGGAGCTCCGACTATCGTTCTACGGTGTTATTCTCCGGTCTTCTTCTCCGGTGTTGTTCTCGGGGTTGTTCTCCCTAAAACACTCTAAACTCTCGCCTTATATCCTCGGTTTCCCTCGAGGTGTCAAAGTTTAATCTATTAACCTTTGACCCTTAATTCCCCCCCCCCACGAATTCTTTCCCGGGTTTATCCGTGACTTTCTTTACAAGTCACAATGATAAATAACTGTTGTCTTCCTTACAACCAACGCCCCTTAATAGCTGACCCAAACAACCAGACATGAGGTGTTAGGTGTGTTCCCCCACCACGTTCCGTTGTCCATTCAGAATTCATTGATACAACAGCGTGGCCGCCAGGCGTGAGCGCATGGGCGTTTTCCCACGTCCTACATCCGACTCAGAATTCATTGATAAGATTTATGCGCATCTGACCACCCAACATCGGCGTGGCCGCAACTAAGCGTGAAGTCAAGCACGTGACTTTTCTTTACAAGCAACAATGATGTATATACACCAATTAATAGCTCACTCCTCGACCAGACGTGCGGTTTAAGCACGTTATGTGGTCCATTCGGATTGCATTGATACAAGGGCGTGGCCGCTTGATAGATTTATGAGCCCCTCCCTGGCCATCCAGCATCGGCGTGGGCTTACTGAAACATGCTAAACTATGTTGCATCTTATTTACTGTAGGCACCCTAAAATTCTGAACACACTGCCACATATGATAAGTTAAAAGTTAACATATGCATTCAGTTAAAAGCCAATCATTTGCAGATGATACTCAGCTATTTACTCACACAGATCCCTCTAATTTGGACTCCGCTGTCCAATTGATGCAAGAGTGCATTGATGAGGTAAAGTCTTGGATGACGTTCAGCAAACTCAAGCTGAATGATGACAAGACTGAAGCACTTCTATTTTGCAATAATAAATCACGCAGTACTTTGTCTCTTCCGAAGTCAATTCACGTAGCCAGTTTTGGATATTCTGTTCACAACATCGACTAGGAATCTTGGCTACATTATTTCTGACAACATGTCTATTAACAACTTTATCAATCACATCTGTCGCTCTGCCTACACTGCCATTCGTCAGATCAGCTCAATCCGTCATTACTTAACAGTTAGTGCAACAAAAACTCTAGTCTGTGCTCTTGTACTAGCTCGTATGGATTACTGCAATTCTCTTTTTTCAGGTGCGCCAAAACAATGCATTGAAAAACTACAGAAAGTTCAAAATTCAGCTGCCAGACTGGTGCTCAAGGCAAAAAAACATGACCATGTTACTCCACTTCTTCACTCACTTCATTGGCTGCCTATACAAGCCCGTATTGATTACAAACTGGCCGTTCTCTGTCACAACTTATTTTCGGACTCATGCCCATCGTATCTTACTGAACTTTTGTCGGTCTACTCACCCACTCGCCAGCTACGATCTTCTGCAGACATACGCGTTCTCTCTGTTCCTACGACACGCACCAAAACATTTGGTGAAAGGTCGTTCTCTTTTTGTGCAGCCAATCAATGGAATTCTCTACCATTACACATACATATTATTCAAACAACCAAGTCCTTCAAGACTGCACTTAAGACACATCTTTTCAACATTTATTTTCAAAATTAATGAAACAACATTTCTTGTAAATGATTAACGTAGCTTATGTATAAAGTACTGTAATTTTTGTGTTTGTTATGATATGAAAGTTAATTTAATATTTATAGGTATGTTATTTCTTTCATGTAAAGCGCTGTGAGCCCAGTTCCTTACTGGGATACAGCGCTATATAAATAATCAATTTATTATTATTATTATTATATGAAAAGATCAGCAGAACAAGTTGTAGGGTTCCAACAAACTAATAAGAGAATTGGGTGGTTTGACAATGAATGCAGAAAAAACTATTGAAGAAAGGAACAAAGCACGAATGATCATGTTACAAAGAGACACCAGAAAGACAACAGAAACATACGAAGAGGCCAGAAGAGAAGCGACAAAAATGTGCAGGACGAAAAAGAGGGATTGGGAAAAAGCTAAACTAAAAGAAATAGAAGACTTGTCAAGGGAGAGAAATATCAGATGAATGTATATGAAGATAAAAGAGGAAATGAATGGACACCAAGCCAGACCACAAATGTGGATGAGGCAGGATGGAGAATTAATCACAGAAAATAGTAAAGTATTTGAGAGATGGGCTGAATATTTTGAGGGCATACTGAATACAGACAATGGACAAGATGATGATTACCAACCACCACATGGAGGACCAGACCCTTTTATAAATCCGCCAACATTAGAAGAAGCTATAAAGGTTACAGACCATATGAAAAACCACAAAACCCCTGGAGAAGATCTTATCACAGCAGAACTCATTAAGTATGGAGTTGGAGAACTACACATTCAGATACATAATCTCTTAACTAGAATCTTGCAAGAATAAAAAATACCAACAGAATGGGAAACGGCATTTATAACCCCAATACACAAGAAAGGATCCAAACTTCAGTTCACAAATTACAGATGAATCTCCCTATTAAACGTTTCCTACAAAATACTGACAAAACTTATAGCCAAAAGACTACATCCATATGCTGAAGAAATATTAGGAAACTACCAATGTGGATTCAGACAAAACAGCAACGAATGATCAAATTTTCACCATCAGATGCTTATTAGAGAAATGCTATGAATACAACATCCCAGTGCATCAACTATATGTAGATTATAAAATGGCCTATGACAGCATCAAAAGGAAATATCTATACGAAACGCTGCAGAAGTTTGGCATACCCAACAAACTGACAAGAATGATATATGTCACGTTGAACAACTCAAAAAGCAAAGTTAAGGTCAAAGGAGAATACTCGAGACAATTTAGGACTAGACAAGGACTAAGGCAGGGAGACTCACTGTCTTGTATGCTTTTTAACTTAACGTTAGAAAGAGTTATTAGAACCATAAATATCGACACCCGAGGAACAATAACTGGATACTTCCTGAGGGAAACTCAAGAACAAAAAGCTGTTGGCACTTTCTATAGCCAACCCATCCAGTACCTTGCATATGCTGTTGACATAGCCCTGCTTGCTTAAAGTACTAAAGACATATCAAAGTCATACATTGAATTAGAAGATGCATCACTGCAAGAAGGGCTGGAAGTCAACAACCAAAAAACAAAATACATGATCCTAGAAAGAGAAGAAATGAAAGGTGAAGACATTAAAATTAGGAACCAGACTTTTGAAAAATTAAATCAATTCAAATACCTAGGATCACTACTAATTGAAAGGAATGAATTAATAATAGAAATCAAAGAAATAATATCAGCCGAGAATAGAGCATACTTTAGTAGCCAGAAAATCCTCAAAAACAAAAACATTACAAGGGAAACAAAGAAAACTCTTTATAAACGGTCATCAGACCAGCTGTAATATATGCAAGTGAAACTTGGACCTTAACTAAAACTGCAGAAAACCTTTTAAATACATGGGAGAGGAAAGTTCTCAGGAAAATATATGCACCAAAAAAGGATGATTTTGGATGGAGAATAAGAACCAACCATGAACTATATATTCCATATCAGGATACCACAATAGTTGCAGAAATAAAAAAGGGCAGACTGGACTGGGCAGGACACCTAGAAAGAATGTCAAATGATAGAAGAGTAAAGAGGGTACACTACCAAAACCCCAGAGGAAAACGGCTCAAGGGAAGACCTGGGCTTAGATGGATGGATGACGTAGAGAAAGATCTACAACAACTGGGCATCCAATATTGGAGAAGAAAGGCGTTGATAAGGACTGAGTGGAAGGAGGTCGTGAGGCAGGCCCAAGCCCTACATGGGCTGTAGCGCAACAGGGATGGATGGATTGTGTGTTTGTATGGTGTGTTGGGTGTGTGTATATGTATGATGTGTTGGGTGTGTGTATGTATGGTGTGTTGGGTGTGTGTGTATGTATGGTGTGTTGGGTGTGTGTGTATGTATGGTGTGTTGGGTGTGTGTATGTTTGGAGTGTTGTGTGTGTGTATGTATGGTGTGTTGGGTGTGTGTATGTTTGGAGTGTTGTGTGTGTGTGTATGTATGGTGTGTTGGGTGTGTGCATGTTTGGAGTGTTGTGTGTATGTGTATGTATGGTGTGTTGGGTGCGTGTGATGTTTATGATGTCTTTGGTATGTGTGTGTCAAAATGTAATATGGTGCGTGTTTGTGTTTGTGTATGTCTGTGGGTGTGTGTGGAATGTCTTTATTGGGACCCAGTTAAGAAATGTCCATTTTGTTGAGACATTTAAAATACAAGTCATTTAGGGGATTTTTGTATATCTAAATAAAGAATATATAATTTACATACTTGTGCTCATTTATTCGTACTGATATACGCATAGCCCGAAAAGTTTACTATTATGCATTTGTCCATAATAATGTTTTAATTTATTATATTAATTAATTACACAGTTCATTAGTGTATCGTGTATTTCCTTTGAAAGTTATATCTCTGTCCTATTACACTTGACGTGGTTACATTATTTAATATATAATCACGTGTCGGTTATCCATTGAGCCCTTCATATACCTCAGATATTTTTTTATCTATTGTTTCTTTAGTGAGTCTCTTTCGTGACAATATCCTTTATCCATGCCACTGATTTCCATCCATGACAAGCAAGTGAGAAAAATTTTATACTTCTTAGATCACATCCATGGATTAATTTAAACTCCATTTATGGCTAAGAATGATCACATTTACGTAACTCAAACAACAGTGACCAGCGAAATCTGACATTTAGAATGACACCATATCCATGAATCACTATCAAAAAGTCAGTAAACACAGTTGCATGGATGACATGCTGATTAAGATTTCTTTAACTGAGATATTTTAATTATCCACTTACTTTGAACTCCAACTAATCTTTTATAGCGGCACACGCCTCTCCCCAACAAGAATTGTTTTGTTAAATGCCTCAATATTACGAGATGAATGGTTTATATGTTGAAATCAAACGCCGCCGCAACGCGAGGCCAAGACACTGGGCGACAAGTGAAGAGCGGCGGGCTGGTGCCACGCTTGGAACTTGATAGCGTGAAGAGAGGTGAGAGAGATAGTGAGGGGGGGGGGACGTGTGGTTTCAGAAGTCCGGTTCGGGGGGGGGGCTGGGTGGGTATAATTGACACCTGTTAAAATCGATCTTAAGCTTAATTATGCTGAAGCAAACATTGAAATCGAAATGTTATTATAGCCATCTTGTCTACAAAAATCTTAATATAACGTTACCCTAATGCACATCTTTGCGTGGCAAACACTAAATTAACTTGTTAGACTTCACTTAACTTAATGCCGAAATCTGTGTTGAACGGCAACAAAAAAGTGTTTCGTCTAATGATTGAAAATAACCAAGTGGCAAAAAATAGTTTGGGAAATCGCAAAGATATATTTAAATTAAACCATATGCACTATTTTTTAAAATCTAAACCACTCACGGTCACTAACGATGAGAATTTGCGATACACACTGGCCTAAGGCCCGTTAATGTCTTTACAGCTGATGACGGCTGCACCTTTGTTGTGGTTATGTATTTGGGGGGTGTTAGGATTATCCATGATATGTTTGTCGCCTTTGTTCAACTGCCAGGCTGAACACAGCTGTTACAGGGTGAAAACACGGAGGACTTGGAGCGCCGTATTGGAATGTGAAGTTACATGAGTTTGGCCACATGTTACAGATGAGTTTGTATGATTTTATTCTAACCTTGGGGAATAATTACATTTAATGGGATGGTTGAATTTTGCTCGTTATTAATCAGCCGCAATTTACGCGGTTGAGGTTTCGTTCACGCCTACCTCATATTATTAGTGAAAGGTAATTACTTAATTTCGTTTGTTCATTTCATTTTATTGTTTATTTCATTTACTTGTTTTTTTTTATAATTTGTTTATTTTAGGGCTTTAAAAAAAGTTTTCGATTAATCGGGACAAAATTTAATCGATTAATCGATTAATTTCGATAATTATATTTTTAAAACGCATATATAGATCCAGTTAAGTTGCGATTCATTATTTCGCGAAATCGGTAAAGTCACGGTAATTCCATGGCTCCCAAATTTTGTGACGTAACACAGCAAATTCGTTCTGTATGCCAGAAATAAGGAAGTAAATCCATTTTGTTTACGTATGCACGTCTAAATAAATAATAATAATACGACGGGAAAGTATATAAGTAAAAAAAACGTATAAATTATTTATAAATCACAGAAAAAAAAGTTAGAGATATTTCCTTATATTCTAATCAAATTTTTATCAGATCAAATTAATTTTAATCGATTAAAATTTTTACGATTAACCGATTAATCGTTAATTTCCGCAGCCCTAGTTACAATATAAACAGTGTTTATGTCGGCTTTGTAAGACACAGCACACATGTGATACTCTCCCTCTGTCGCCGTTTCCCCAGTCATGAAATAACCATCTGACATGACTGGCACTGGTCACTTTATTCTTGGTAATACTCTACCGCCGCAGATTTGTTTATGGTTCCTCTTTCAAATCGCGACTGCCCTCTGTGTGAAATGTGAAGTTTACCAATGGCGACGCAAACGAGGATTTTAATCAGTAGAAAGATAGTCGAACACATTGCTTTTCTGTGGAGTTAAACTTTAAAAGTTGTAATCCAGTTTAAAAATCGGAAATGTTTTTGAATTTAAGGTTTTGAAATATACTTAACTAGAAAACAAATTTATGCAAAAAAAAAGAAAAAAGAGCGTGTTGGTTATAAGAAGAGAAATGGCGAAGCTAATGACAAGATTTAGCGAATATGAATTTTAAGAAAGATTATTTTCAGCACATGAATGGCGAAACAGAATGTAAAGATAATAGAGGCTCTCTTATTTTTATTTCATTGTTTTTTTCTACGACAGTGATGAGCAGACTATCAGCTCTGGAGCAACATGCAGTTCATATTTAAAAAAATCATACCACCTTTTACATTTTACAGCATTCATATTCCCTTTACCACAGCACACTATATTACCTTTACCACCGCACACCATATTACCTTTACTACAGCACACCATATTACCTTTACCACAGTACACCATATTACCTTTACCACAGTACACCATATTACCTTTACCACAGCACACCATATTACCTTTACCACAGCACACCATAATACCTTTACCACAGCACACCATATTACATTTACCACAGCACACCATATTACATTGCCACAGCACACCATATTACCTTTATCACAGCACACCATATTATCTTTATCACAGCACACCATATTACCTTTACCACAGCACACCATATTACCTTTACCACAGCACACCATATTACCTTTACCACAGCACACCATATTACCTTTACCACAGCACACCATATTACATTTACCACAGCACACCATATTACATTTACAACAACACACCATATTACATTTACCACAACACACCATATTACATTTACCACAGCACACCATATTACATTTACCACAGCACACCATATTACATTTACCACAACACACCATAATACATTTACCCCCGCACACCATATTACCTTCACCACAGCATACCATATTACCTTTACCACAGCACACCATATTACCTTTACCACAGCACACCATATTATCTTTATCACAGCACACCATATTATCTTTACCACAGCACACCATATTACCTTTACCACAGCACACCATATTACCTTTACCACAGCCCACCATATTACCTTTCACACCATTCATAACTCATTTCACACTGTTATCTATTTTCACAGATAGGACACACAGAAAAACGGCGCTATTGATTTCGGGGATAATGATTCCCTAGTATGTTTATTTATAGATTTGTTTAAAATTGTTTATTCAAATCTGACCAGCTGCCTTTTGCTATAATTGAACCATCTGTTAAATGTATTTGATTTTCGCTTAGCGTGTCATGTTTAGGCACAATGGGGTGGGGATAGACCCCTCAGCCGACGCCGCGCGCCGAATACGCCGCAAAATTTTCCTCCGCCGAAAATCCGCCGGAAAATATGCGGCGCGCCGCATTAGCCGCCGTATTTTGTCCGCCTTAAATCCGCCGAAAATGAACGAGCCGTCGTAACGTAATGTTTTTGTTTTCTTAAGATTAATTGCGTTCCGTTTTAAGATCGAGTGCATTTTTAGAATAACAGTCTACGAAAGTGTGACAAAAATGAGATATTTGTACAGGTTTTTTTTAAAACCGAAATAATCATTGATACAGTTCTTGAAAGTTATCTTTTTCTTACAATCTTAATTTATAAAATACTAATTAAAATACAAATAAATAAATTAATTAATTTAAGTTATCGTTAAGCTTTGTCGTAAATAGGCGATTTATTATTACTCAATTATGGCTCAGCGATTTCTACTAGCAGATAGGTAAGCCTAAATTAATTGTTTCAAATTAACTAGATACTCGTTTAGTCAATAACTGATGATTTTTAAAGGTGATACTGAAGTTTTAGCACGTAAATTGTTTTGCTGCGAATTTTAATTTTCTCGTGAGAACTTTCATTTTAATTTATTAAATGCATTTATATATGTTATATTTTAGTTATTACAGCGCTAATTTGTAAGGCTTTTTAATTTATAAGGCTTTTTCGGCCCATTGACGCTACATAATCGGAGTAGGATACATCATTTTTGTTTATCTAGCACCCTGCTAGCTAGATTTTTTTTTACCTGGAACGACCCATGCTAAAATAAATTTACTGACTGCAGATGTTTTTTTAAAAAAGTTTCATTCATCTATTTTAGGATTATTAGAAGATCAATAAATATTTTAATGAAAATTTCATTTTGTTACTTCCTTACTAGATGTTTGATTCTTTTTTGAATGTTTGTAAGTGAGAAAATTTAATTTGGCCTCTTGCTGTGACAACACAACAAGTAGGGTGCTAGATAAACAAAATGGATGTATCTTACTCTACTCTGATTATGTAGCGTCAAGGGCCGAAAACAGCCTTATAACAGCCTTACCTTTTTACGTTACACCATTTCTGATGTAACAATTCTTTATGACTATATGATGATTTTAGGTGAACTCAAATGTCAGCAAAGGGGCCATCCATAAAGTACGTCACGCTCCAGAGGAGGGAGGGGTGTAAGAAAGTGTGCTAGTTTGTGACAGGGGGAGGGGGGTCCGGCCATGTGTGACTTCACAGTGTTTTATATTAAATTTTAATTATTTTGTTAATAAAAAGGAATTTTTGTTCGAAAGTGTGACGTACTTTAGGGGGTGGGGTGGGTGGGTCCAAGATTTGTGACAGGGGGAGGGGGGAGTTAAAAATGGTCAAAAATAGCGTGACGTACATTTTGGACGGCCCAAAATGTCATCTAAACCGGGAAGAGAGGCAGTTCATTAAAAACCTACATGTAAAACCTAAACCGCCTAGGCTACGTGGAAATTCTAAAGCTCAATGATGCAAATATTTTGGTGGCCTGTTCTCTGGTGATGGGAGAAATGTAGACGAAGGTCGAGTTTATTGTCAGCTGTGTCTCACTGCTCAGCAGTCATTGGGTGACAAGGGTCACACTTTCAAAAGTAAACAATTTTTCCGCAATTTCATCATGTGGCAATACGAATCTTCACTTAAGTGTCAAGCACAATGTGTCAGTACAAAGTCAAGAAAAGTCAAGAAAATTTTGGGATATTTCCGTAAGTATGGAGAAGGCAACAGTCAATGTCAGGCAACATCAAGTCATGAACTGACAAGAGATATTGTTATCTGGTTCTTTAGAGACTTGCTCGCCTTTGAAAATGTGGCTAAAGATGGTTTTGTTGACTTCTTCAAAATTAATTCCCCATCTCTCAACATACCGGCAACTGTAACACTTGCTGGAACATCCCTGGATGATGTTTACGAATATTTTGCTGCAAATGTCAATTTATGGAGAAATCCGGCTAATCCGGATATCAGCCGAAAATTATGTCAGCCATCCGAAATTTTAAAATCCGGCTAATCCGGATATCAGCCGAAAAATTGTGTAAGCCAGCCGAAATTTAAAAAAAAATTCGGCTGGCAGGTCTAGGTGAGGCTTACGACACAAAGGGGATAGATATTAATTAAAAGTGGGCGGTTGGGGGTAGGACATGAACACAGGCTCAATGATAATGCAATGGATTATAATAATATGATACGATGTCAAGGAAATGAACTACTCAGAGCGTGGTGTTAAGCAGTGGTTCTCAACTTTTTTGGGTGGCAACCCCCTTTTATAAAAGCCATGTGACCCGCGACCCCAATGAAATTTAAATAACTCATTTTCAATAAAGTTTTTACAAAATAGAGCACATTTACATTACAGTAGGTGACCCTCAGAAAACACGTCGCGGCCTCATTTGGGGTCGCGACCCACACGATGGGAACCGCTGGTGTAAAATATGGAACACTCAGTGCAAACGGCAAAGAGGAAGATCCAAGAAGACATGGAGACGTAGTGTGAATTGGATAATTAAGAGAGGATATGAAAGAGATGGGAATACTGCGAGACACCTTGCAGATTGCAAAACGCTTTCTTACTTCTTATCTGTTTCAGACGCTCCTATACAGAAGATTATTGCGTCATACGCTTATCTATGGTTTTATGTGTGGCAGTGTGCCCCGTATATTAGTCATAATAACTATTAATTACGACTTGACTTACATGTAGATTGGGTGGAGTGTGTAGGGAATTTAGGTTGGATTGCATTGACCGCCAGGAGCTGAGATCAAAGACTGAACGCCACGAGAGCGGCAGGTCTTTGATGTGGGGAATTGGCGCGGCCGGGTAAGCCTGGCGCGGTACGTACAAAGACGAACTGACCAGGGCTGACCATACACGGTTACGTCAACCCACCCCCCCCCCTCCTGGGCCGGCCTGTAGATTCAAGGTCGTAGCTGAGCGAGGAGACCAGAGGTGTGAAATGCCTCAGGGTAGATAAGGGGTAGCGGGTCTGACCAGACATGGTTACGTCAACCCCCTCCCCTCCCCCATCCTTAGTTTAAACTAGGGAGGGCGGGTCTTGATGAGTGTTAGGACTGAACACAAATGGACTGTGACGGAAGTCGCTGGACATAGGTTTGATCCCTTATGACTGGCAGGTTAGACAGGCGTACCGGGCACCGGATGAATTTTAGGGGCGGAGTCTAAAGGGTATTAAACGGGACGCACTCTAGACAGAGAGTGGTCTTCGTCTTCAGTCTTCGGGGATGTAAGAGAGAGTGGAGTAGAGAGATAGGAGTAGGGCTGTAGTAGAATGTAGAACTGTACACTGTATTTCCTGTATCCAATTTACGTATTCATATGCTACTGTGTGAACCTTTGAAGAGAACCAAATAAACACTATACCAACTATAGTCCTCAGCTTACCTGAATTTCATTTTACTTGTGTGTGTTACGTGTGAAGTAGTGAACAACTACCTACCGGCTATATATATACATAGTCACGACCACACGGCTACATATGTTTAGTCCTGCATTTTTATTAGTTTTAAATGTTGATAAAGTGTTGGCTTTCCTGGTTTCTTCAGACAAACCATCCCACGCCCGAATTCCGGATGGGAAGAACGAAAATTTGTATGAGTTTGTTCTCGCATACGGAAAAAGAAAGGTGTTTTTATCCTTATGTCTATCTGAGGGTTGTATTAAGTTATCTTTGTGTTGTATTTCTAAATTACAATTAATTGCTTTATGTATAATTACTACTTTACTCTTGGTTCTTCTATCCCCTAGTGTTTAAAGGTTTAATTATTTAACTAATGGTGTTATTCTAGTCAGTATTGAATATTCTCCAGTAATGAATCTGGCAGCTCTTTTTTGGATTTGTTCTAGTTTATCAATGTTTTCTTTGGTGGATGGGTCCCATACAGAAGATGCATATTCTACTACAGGTCTCACCAAAGTGAGATAACATTTTAGCATATCTTTATTACATTTGTAAAGGTTTCTTTTTATAAATCCTAAGGTTTTGTTTGATTTTTTAATAACTTCATTGACATGGGGATTTGCCTGAAGCTTTAAGTTCAAAAACGAGAAAATTGGAAATATTTGTTTTTAGCTTATATTAATTAGTGAGATTGTACTTGTTGTTATCATGTTTAAAAACAACGTAATGGAATCAATGGCAAGGCGTGGCGTCAAGGGCAATTATCTACCGTTTAATTATATATAACCCGTTCGTTCATAAGCCGACCCTCCCCTCTTTTTGTAAGAGAATAGTATGAAAAGTGTGTAAGGCGCGTGTAAGCCGACCCCAAGAGTCACCATTTTTATTAATTATTTTAAAAAAAATAATTTTTTTAAAAATTTTATTTTTTTTAAACACAGTGGCGAAAGTGCGTACCTTAAAATTCGTTGTTGAAAACAAAATTTGTAAAAACAATTTATTAAGGGAGGCGTTATACGGAGATATCTCCGAATAACGCCAGGCGTTATACGGAGATTTCTCCCAATAACTCCCGGCGTTATACGGAGATTTCTTTTTTAAAAAAACAAACAAAATTTCCGTTCTAATTTAATATATATTAATTATATGTACCTATCATAGCTTAAAATTTATTTCAAAAAGATTTATGATTTTAAAATTAATTTTGTAAAAGCAAAGAGAACGGTGCGCTCGATAAATCGTATTTTTGGTTGCTATATTTGTTGTTTTTTCTATTTTAATTTTAAAAATTAGACAACTAAACCTAACCCAGACCCTAAAACTACAACCTTAAAAAAAAAGACTCAAACGAAAATCTTTTTCTATTTTAATTTAAAAAATAGACAACTAAACCTAACCCAGACCCTAAAACTGAAACTACAACCTTAAAAAAAAATGACTCAAACGAAACTCGAACCTCCACTTAAGAGTTCAAGAATCTAATGTCCTAACCGTGAGACCACAGAAGCTCATGAATCGTGTGAATTTTTAAAAATCTTATATCAAATTGGCAAGAAGTCACATGACCAGCCAAAAAAATTTGCGTATGACGCTAAGAATCATGGGAAATATCTGTCTATAACGCTGGGCGTTATACGGAGATATCTCCGAATAATCACTTCGAAAATTAAAACATTTACATAAATATATAAAATTAATAAATAAGGTAGAGCAGACTAGACCTCACCGATTTTTGGTTCTTCAGGAAAGAGTGTCTTACAGTCAATTTTCAAAAACCATTTCTGGCTTCGTGTTATCCTCCCCTGGACCCCCCTCCGTTAGTGGGGCCCGCGTCCCCCCCCCGGAAAAATCTGGTCATCTTAACTAATTTAAATTTAATCGTTAACTTTTGAAAAATTAACGATGAATTACGGTACTTTAACAAATCTAACTTTCCATGTAGGGAAAAGACAATATAAGCCCTGAAGAAGGGAATAAGGAAAATTTAAAGCCTGAAGGAGAATCTAAAGAGAATATTAACCATGAAGGAAAAGATAAAGAAAACATGAACCCTCAATGAAATGGATAAAGTAAATTTATATACGGAAGGAGAGTAAATAGAGACTGCAACAGAGGTTAAACTTTTAAAAAATGAATGAATCAAAAATAGTTAACACGAGAAGCAATCGTGTTGTCCCATAAAGTCATTTTAAGTTACTTAAGATCATTTGTGACTACAAGCCATTAACTGCAACAAAAACAGAGTAGCTAATAAAGCACATTATCATGGAGGGTAACACCCCCTAAACATTTTAATAACATTTAATATATTTAGTTTGTATGAAATTCCGAGTAAAGCAGCTGTGAAATCACATTCTGTCACTGATTAACTTAAATCAGTGACGGCGAACCTTCTTAAGGCCGCGTGCCCAAAATTCAATTAAAACCTACTTTTATATAGCAAATTGTCAACACAAAGTGGCACCACAGTGGTTTCATTAATGAAGTAATGTTTGAGTTGCCCACCTGTGAGTGAATCAATAGCACGCCTGTTGGTGCTGTGAGTCACATGTTGCGATGACAGCAGCCAACGAAACAAAAAAAATATAGACCTTCGGAGAGATGGTTGAGGGGTGGGGAGGGGAGAAAGTAATGCTTTGGTTCACCGACAAAACGGCCCCGGACACCTAATGCTTTCTATTCACTCGTTTAGAACATGTACGTGTTTCTAATTCTCTTTGACTTTTAGGATGCTATCTTTAGCTATCATGAAGATGCACATAATGATTTTTATTTTTTTATTTAATAAGTGGGTGTCTGTAAGTTTAATTTCAAAGAACTGTACATAATTTCTCGTCCCGTATAAAGCCATGGACAGGTTTAAGTGGCAGAGCACAACGAGCAATATTACTACTTTGCTTTTTGGTCTTATATCCTCTAGCCTCTAATATTTGAATAGTGCAGGAAAAAGACTTTCCTTTGTGTTAAAGCAGCAAAGACATTAAGATAATTTTTAAAGGGTTTACATTTATGAAACGGGGAACAACTTTTTAACTGAGTCTAGAAAAATTTGGATGCTGCATGCAAACACCACGGACACATGGAGGCGAACGCCGTTAAAAAAATATAAAAAATTAAAAAACATTTTTAATGTTTTGTAAGACAAATATGGGAACCACAAAACCCTTAACAAACGTGATGCTCTCTATATAGTGTGCTAAGGCCATAAAAGCGTGAGGTCCCTTCTAAGCTCTCCAGATGTTACTCAAATGCAAATTTTGAAGATTATAAATAAAACACTAAACATGATGAAAAAAGAAATCTGAAGCAATTGATCTCATACATTTTCTTTTTGCAAGCCTTGTATTTGACAGCTTTAGATGCATAAATGAGTCTAGCCGTAACTTAATCAATTACAACGCCATGTGCTGGCGTGAGGTGGACAGTTGGAAGACGAGTTAGCTTTGACGTGTGGATCTGTGCATCGCAATCTTTAAAAATAACAGATTTGAAAGCTACTGGCTTACAAATCGTAAATCGATTTTAACTCATGATGAGAAATGTTAACCAGTTTTCCCAGCCCAGTCTTCAAGAGTAATGGGCAACAATAGCAAATAACAATAGGAAAAAATAAAATAAAATACATAAATAAAAAATTTTTAAATAAAAAAATAAAAAATAAAAAAATATTTTAAAAAAAAATAAATAAATGAACTGCTCATTGAATATTTACTTTCGTTGCCACGTCAGATAGCTTACTTAAATGTAAATGACAAGGACACTGAGTAGAAGGAAAGGGTTGCGGGTGGTAGAAATATTACTCAGAGTTGAGAAATATATACCTGTACTTGTTAAATCGACTTAAGGAAATTGTCGTAGGTAGTAACATCGAAATAAACAACGGCAAGCTATTACTATTTTAAAATCCCTTATATTAACTTCACCTGCGTCACTCTCTCTCTGTCTTGGGCGGGCGGAAAAACAGAAGTCAAAAATGACCCACTTCCCATGATCCGATCGAACTGAAATTTGGCACAAGGACCCGTCTAACCTAACAATGCATCGTATCAAAATTTCAGATCGATCGAACGTACCGTAATTAAATTAATGCATTTTTAGTTTATCCTTATATGAGGTATGTAATTTAAATTCACGGTTTGTTATTGTTTTTTTGCCACGTGAAAGTTTGAGCTGACGCATTGAGGCGACCCAACGAAGCGACGGGGCGCTTTTGTTTACATTTTATGTGTCACTCTGAGCTCGGTCAAGCGAATCGGTGACCAGACTTTTCCCCTCTCCCCCCCACCCACCCCTCCCCCCCTAGGGTTATGAAGCAAACTTGAGTTAAGACAGATTCAGTCTGTAAATGTTTGAAAATAATCAATACTGTTAGTTATGTCTCATATATAAGGGATTTATAGTCAAAAACTTTGTTTTTACGGGTTTGTTTTATTAGTCTTTTATTTTACTTGTCCTGTTCATCTAAGTCTGAGTTTGGTAAATGAATTTTCACCTACTTCCTGCCGTCCAATTGAGCTTAAATTTTGCACACAAGAGTTTCTGATAAAACAAAATAATTAGGGCTGTGGAAATGAAAGATTTATTAATCTATCAACCGTTACAAATTTTAATCGATTAAAATTAATTTGATCGATTAAAATTCGATTATTTAAGAAATAATCAATAAAAAAAACCAATCAATACCAACAGAGGGCTTAATTTATTAGTTCATTTCATTTTTTAAAGTTAATTTTTAACTGCCATGTTATTTTTAATATACAGTGGAGCCTCTTATAACGAGCAAAATTCGTTCCAGAATCTTACTCGTAAAGTGAAACACTCGTTAATCGAAACAATTTTCCACATACAAATCAATGTAAAGTACGATAATGCGTTCCATGCTGAAAAATTATCATTTCCAAAAAATTGTATATAAATTTATTTTAAACATTTTACCACATCACACAAGACTTACAACCTCACACACATCATACCACATCACACAAGACATACAACCTCACACACATCATACCACATCACACAAGACATACAACCTCACACACATCATACCACATCACACAAGACATACAACCTCACACACATCATACCACACCACACAAGACTTACAACCTCACACACATCATACCACACCACACAAGACATACAACCTCACACACATCATACCACACCACACAAGACTTACAACCTCAAACACATCATACCACATCACACAAGACTTACAACCTCAAACACATCATACCACACCACACAAGACTTACAACCTCACACACATCATACCACATCACACAAGACTTACAACCTCACACAAATCATACCTAATCAAACAAGACTTACAACCTCACACACATCATACCACACCACACAAGACTTACAACCTCACACACATCACACCACACAAGACTTACAACCTCACACACATCACACCACATCACACAAGACTTACAACCTCACATACATCATACCACACAAGACTTACAACCTCACACACATCATACCACACCACACAAGACATACAACCTCACACACATCATACCACACCACACAAGACTTACAACCTCAAACACATCATACCACATCACACAAGACTTACAACCTCAAACACATCATACCACACCACACAAGACTTACAACCTCACACACATCATACCACATCACACAAGACTTACAACCTCACACACATCATACCAAATCAAACAAGACTTACAACCTCACACACATGATACCACACCACACAAGACTTACAACCTCACACACATCACACCACACAAGACTTACAACCTCACACACATCACACCACATCACACAAGACTTACAACCTCACATACATCATACCACACAAGACTTACAACCTCACACACATCATACCACATCACACATGACTTACAACCTCAAACACATCATACCACACCACACAAGACATACAACCTCAAAAACATCATACCACACCACACAAGACTTACAACCTCAAACACATCATACCACATCACACAAGACTTACAACCTCAAACACATCATACCACACCACACAAGACTTACAACCTCACACACATCATACCACATCACACAAGACTTACAACCTCACACACATCATACCACACAAGACTTACAACCTCAAACACATCATACCACATCACACAAGACTTACAACCTCAAACACATCATACCACACCACACAAGACTTACAACCTCACACACAACATACCACACAAGACTTACAACCTCACACACATCATACCACATCACACAAGACTTACAACCTCAAACACATCATACCACACCACACAAGACATACAACCTCAAACACATCATACCACACCACACAAGACTTACAACCTCACACACATCATACCACACAAGACTTACAACCTCACACACATCATACCACACAAGACTTACAACCTCAAACACATCATACCACACCACACAAGACTTACAACCTCACACACATCATACCACACCACACAAGACTTACAACCTCACACACATCATACCACACCACACAAGACTTACAACCTCACACACATCATACCACATCACACAAGACTTACAACCTCACACACATCATACCATATCACACAAGACTTACAATCTCAGACACATCATACCACACCACACAAGACTTACAACCTCACACAATCATACCACACCACACAAGACTTACAACCTCACACATATCATACCACATCACACAAGACTTACAACCTCACACACATCATACCACACCACACAAGACTTACAACCTCACACACATCATACCACATCACACAAGACTTACAACCTCAAACACATCATAACACACACGACTTACAACCTCACACACATCATACCACACAACACAAGACTTACAACCTCAAACACATCATACCACACCACACAAGACTTACAACCTCAAACACATCATACCACACCACACAAGACATACAACCTCACACACATCATACCACATCACACAAGACTTACAACCTCACACACATCAAACCTCACACACATCATACCACACCACACAAGATTTACAACCTCACACACATCATACCACATCACACAAGACTTACAACCTCACACACATCATACCACATCAAACAAGACTTACAACCTCACACACATCATACCACACCACACAAGACTTACAACCTCACACACATCACACCACACAAGACTTACAACCTCACACACATCACACCACATCACACAAGACTTACAACCTCACATACATCATACCACACAAGACTTACAACCTCACACACATCATACCACATCACACATGACTTACAACCTCAAACACATCATACCACACCACACAAGACATACAACCTCAAAAACATCATACCACACCACACAAGACTTACAACCTCAAACACATCATACCACATCACACAAGACTTACAACCTCAAACACATCATACCACACCACACAAGACTTACAACCTCACACACATCATACCACATCACACAAGACTTACAACCTCACACACATCATACCACACAAGACTTACAACCTCAAACACATCATACCACACCACACAAGACATACAACCTCAAAAACATCATACCACACCACACAAGACTTACAACCTCAAACACATCATACCACATCACACAAGACTTACAACCTCAAACACATCATACCACACCACACAAGACTTACAACCTCACACACAACATACCACACAAGACTTACAACCTCACACACATCATACCACATCACACAAGACTTACAACCTCAAACACATCATACCACACCACACAAGACATACAACCTCAAACACATCATACCACACCACACAAGACTTACAACCTCACACACATCATACCACACAAGACTTACAACCTCACACACATCATACCACACAAGACTTACAACCTCAAACACATCATACCACACCACACAAGACTTACAACCTCACACACATCATACCACACCACACAAGACTTACAACCTCACACACATCATACCACACCACACAAGACTTACAACCTCACACACATCATACCACATCACACAAGACTTACAACCTCACACACATCATACCACATCACACAAGACTTACAATCTCAGACACATCATACCACACCACACAAGACTTACAACCTCACACAATCATACCACACCACACAAGACTTACAACCTCACACATATCATACCACATCACACAAGACTTACAACCTCACACACATCATACCACACCACACAAGACATACAACCTCACACACATCATACCACACCACACAAGACTTACAACCTCACACAATCATACCACATCACACAAGACTTACAACCTCACACACATCAAACCTCACACACATCATACCACACCACACAAGATTTACAACCTCACACACATCATACCATATCCCACAAGACATACAACAAGACAATGTTGTCTTAGTTAAATAAATTAGTTAAATAGAGTTAACCGCGGCAGGTTAATCAACCGTTAAGCAATCCCATAAGTTATCCCTTAAATACATGTTAAGTTAGATAATAATGTCTCATTAACTTTAAGTAAAGAACTGTGACTAACCATTTTTATAGTAAACCAATCAAGCACATTGTCAACGAGGGTAACAGCTGCTCAAAATTTTAATCTGTCAATTTTAGATGAAATCAAACATATCATGCTTGAGTTGTTGAGAGATTATCTGAAAACTTGAGGGGCTGAACAGCAATAAGCTTTTTAAATTTTATTGACCCTTACCTTAAACACCTTCTATATAAATTTAGGGACAAGTAATTCTATGAGAGCCATACATTATCTTTAAAACTAAAAATTCAAATAAATGTGTGCATTTTGTGTAATTTCAACACTATAAGTACAATAATTATGTCTCTGAATTCTTTTTAAATAACATTGTTATGCTGTTTTATATGCAATTAATATGTAGATCAAATGAGTCTGAATGAACGGTTTTCAAAATAAATGAATATTTGTCAATAGAGCCACATCTGGCTCGCGAGTCATGGTTTCCCGACCCCTGATCTAGGCGCACATCTCCTTACTTTTTAAGCCTATGATGGAAAGGGGAGGGGGAGGGGAGAGCCACAAAACCTGTCAGCTTTCGGGGCTCGCCCCTTGTCGTGGCTCAGTTGTCTTTTGCGTTATTTAAAAGAAAGAAGAAATATGAAGTAAAACTGTTGACATAAAAAGGTTGTCTGGTATACAAAGTTGGATCTTTTATCAGTGTATTATACTCAGAATGCACCATAAAAAATAACACAAATTTCGTTGCACAGCTTGAATCGTTAAGCCTATTGATTCCTATCGTCCCCAGGACTCGCAAGACTTACGTCATCAATTAAAAAATTAATGTAACCCCCCCCTCTTTTCGTTGCCCACCTGTGAGTGTATGCTATATGTCATGTATCATATGCTCAACCTGTTGTTGCTGTTATTCACGGGTGCGATTAAAACTAACAGTCAACACAAACAAAAGATCCTTGTAGAAAAAAGGGGGGGGGCGGAGAGAAAGGAATGCTTTTTATACAGCCGTTTAAAATAGAATAAACATGTACTTTTTTCTACTTCTCTTTAAGGATTTTCAAAGTTAGCTGAAATGAAATTGCTCATAATGTTTTTAGATGTTTTTTTTAAAAATAGTTTTTTTTATAAGTGGGTGGCTAGAAGTTTAATTTTAAAGAACTGTATATAACTTCTGGACCCGTATAAAACCACATACAGGTTTAAGTGGTAGAGCACAACGAGTACACACACACACACACACACACACACACAGACACACACACACACACACACATATTTATATATATATATATATATATATATGTGTGGCAAAAATGTTGCTCTATCGCTTACATTCACTCAACTTTTATTTCATTCTGATATCTTTTTATGATAATTTCTTTAGTGTTTTTTTTTGTATCTGTTTAGCTGTAAAAAATTGTTTTGGTTCTTCAGTATATGAGCTCTCAAAATACTATTATTATTATTATTATACTTATTATTATGCTTATATAAATTTAACATCTTAAATGAGTCACCCACCGCGATGGGGCCTGGTTTATTGACTTATTTAAGACCAACAAAATAAAATTGGTATTGAGTTCATAATTCAAGCAGGTCCCAGGTTCGTGGCCCATGTGTTGACATCAATGATGACACGACGTAGACGGAACATGTATAATATACCTGGTGCCGTTACTGCTTGGTGTGACAAACAAAGGTGGTGGTGGGAGCGGGCTGGCGGCTTTTATAAGCCTTTCAAAGGGATATTCTCGACTTGTAGCAAATAGGACAGGAGAATCTTGACTTATGGCACATAGGACAGAAGGTTCTCGACATGTGGCAGACAGGACAGGATGTTCTTGACATGTGGCAGATAGGACAGGAGGTTCTCGACTTATGGCACATAGGACAGGAGGTTCTTGACTTATGGCACATATAGGACATGAGGTTCTCGACATGTGGCAGATAGGACAGGAGGTTCTCGACTTAGGGCAGATAGGACAGGAGGTTCTTGACATGTGGCAGCTAGGACTGGATGTTCTTGACTTATGGCACATAGAACAGGAGGCTCTCGACATGTAGCAGATAGGATAGAAGGTTCTTTACTTGTGGCAATAGGACAGGAGGTTCTTTATTTGTGGCAAATAGGATATGAGGTTCTCGACTTGTGGTACATACGACAAGAGGTTCTCGATTTGTAGCGGATAGGGCTTAAAAAAATTAATGTATCCTATCTGTTACAGAAGATTATTGCAACCTACGCTTATACATGGTTTGTGTCTAAGCTTACATTTCTATTAGAGTTTTAAATATTGATAGAACGTTGGTTATCCTGGATTTCTCAGGCAACCGATTCCCCGTCCGAATTTCGGACGGGAAGAACGAGAATTTGTATACGTTTGTTCTTGCATACAAAATTGGAAAAGTCTTTTTTATTTCTTCGTCTACCCGAGTGTTGTATTAAATTATCTTTTTGATGAATTCCCAAATTAGAATTAATTGCCTTCTGTATTATTACTACTTTGCTTTTTGTTCTCATATGCTCTATTATGTGAATAGTGCAGGAAAAGGTATTTCCTTTTTAATGGAGAAGCAAAGACACTAACAGAAGGGTTTACACTTAGGAAAGGGTGATAAACTTTTAAACTGCTTCTAGAAAACATTTGATGCATGCAAACATCACGGACACATGGAGGCGTAAACCTAAAAAAAAATTCCACTGTATTGACTTTTGAATTTGACGTTTTGGTAGCATTTTTAAAAAAATTTTTTTTCTTTGAGCACTGTGGATAATAATACCATGAATTACAATAACATGATACAAAGTAAAAAAAATTAATTAAAAAATAAATGAACTCTTCAGTCTTCAGAGCTTTGTGGAAACTATCGTCCTTTGCGGTAAACAGCGAAGAAGAAAACTCAAAATACAAGAAGGCTTAATTAATGTGTGTTGTATGAGGCAAGGATAATAGGGAATACTTGCGAGAGTTTGTGGAGAATGGAAGGCTTTAGCTGAGGCCCTATATTGAACAAGGAAATATGGAAAAAATTATGAAACATTATTATTTAAGTATACATTTAAATTGATAGATTAATTATTTTTTTAAAATATCACCATTAGCTTATCTGTATATATTGTAAGCTCCTTCGTCGTACTGCTCGACTGACTCTTCAACTCGCATACTCAAAACAAAGGCAGCTTTAATGCTAACGCTTCTTCTCTTTATTATGGTATAACTTCTGGTTACTAAAATTGCTCTCTCTCTCTCTCTGCGACTCTCTCTCACTGCCTGTCGTTTCCTCTGTGGTGGGTTACTCTCTGTCCTGGTCTCTACATGTCCATAACCTGTGCATGTCCCTAACCTGTTCTCTTACCCCGGGGTGGGTTGTTCTCTCTCGTCTCCTACCGTCCTTTCCTTATATTGCTGTCCCAAGGTATGTGGCTGACACCCGAGTACGCACCCCTAGTGTGAGCAATACAATTTTCAGTCTTTCATTCCCTAACCCACGTCCAGTGATTAGCGTCTTATGTTGCCCCGGTCGCTCGTAATGATCTCTAGCCTGTAGTCTTGTTCACAGGCACTAAAATTGTCTTATTTTTTCTTTCTACACCACCGTCTACCCCTAGCTTCTTACAACCAAACGCTCCGTAGCTGGGGGTGGGGGGAGGAGAGGCCGGAATACTTTCATTTCCGGTCTTTGTCTGAGCGCATCATTACATTTCAGGTACGTCGCCTACCTACCGTCCGCTCCCCTCTCAACTATTTAACCCAAGGTTCTCAATTATCTCAACCCGGGTCTTCCACAATATAATTCTCTACGTTGCCCAACGACGCGGGACACCACGCAGACATGCCGACTCTCTAACCCTCCTCCCGCCCCCTTCACCAAAGCTAGTATGTGCAAACGAGCATGACGAATGACCCTCGCTGGGGTCGACCAATGTCTCTAGACCAACAATGGTCCTTGCGTCCACTTGCATTGTCCCTTCACAGAATAACGTTTGATTCGTAGTGTACTGGTTATCACGTCCGCCTTATTTGTTTTTTTTAAAATATATATTTTTAAAATGTCTGTTTGTGCCCGTTCTTTTACCCCTTTATTGCCAACATGGCTGACCCTAGCGAGGGTCAGCCAATCACAGTTTATGGTTGGCAAGCTAATGTGGTAAAGTGTGGCTGGCAGGTAGATAACCACAGTGCCAACGTCTCGAAACCAACAATGAGTCGACAGTCTCAACCGACGTTCACTTGCGTTGTTTTGATTTCTTCGTGCTGTAGTTTGTGTCCGTTCATTCTCCACTTTCTTTGCACTCTCCATGAGCAAGTCTGCGGCGTATGCTATGCCGCGGGGCGTCTAGTTGTAATTAAGATTACACACAACTAACATGATTGCGACCAGGAGCATTATTTTAATGAAGTAATGTAATTTAAAACACTTAACTTAAAATAACAAGAGGTAATAATAATTAAAGTTAATAAATAAAAGAGATCATCACTCAGGATGGGTGATAGCGATTACAATAAAGAAGGTTAAAATGATAGTAACAATGACAATTGCAGGCAAACATAAGTTATTCTGCTTGCTTTCTACCCGTCCGCCTCTGTTCTCTTCTCCGGTGTTCTGAGTAATTGTTGTTTTGCTTCTTGTTCCCCCTTTTAGTCTCAGTTTACCCCCTATTTATAGCAACATCATTGGAAAGATCTAGTTCTAGGGCCAACGAGAACAACACCTTTCTCGTAATTAATAAACCCAGAAAGTTCCAGGAAATGCATCTAACATGACCGTATAGTTGGGTGCGTGGAGCTAAGGTCCCTGAGGTAAGAGGTGTTATCCTTGACCCGTCGAGACTGACTGGGCTGTGAATAAGGGGTGAGACGAAGTCATAAATCACTTAGATCCGCAGGGTAGCCCCTCTACGGATTATGAAAAAAAACCGGATTTTGGCAAGTGAAGGATGGCGAGTGGTACGGGAAACTCATTATGTCATGTTACTATATTAAGACAACGACCAGAAGTCGTCATATCTCATAACACATACAAAATTTTAAAAAAAATATCCATTATAATTTAGAAGTAACCCTATGTTTGCCAAAGGTATTAGTTAAAGTTGTAAAGAAATGTGTGCCTTTGTCAAGGCAATTATAACTGCGTGAGCTTAATGCAGAATATATAAATATTTGTTGAGACGAGTCCTAAATGAATATTTGATTAATCTCTTAAATAAATAGGCCAAAGTAATATACACCATTCACGGGTATTTCTATTAATAGATGTGTGCCATGAAATGATAAGGCCTATTCAGAGCAGCGTTAAACCCTTCTGTCTTAGGATGAGAACCGTATCAAGAACTGTAGAAGAAACGAAGTGAAGACCAGTGGAGGATACGCCAACATGACTTGAAAGTCATTGCGGTGGTGTGTCTGGTGTGTCGTGTTGGGCCCACTGGTGGACGGGGTCTCAACAGTGTCTCCTCGGCGCTGCTGTTGCGTGGTTCCTTGGGTTCTCGTGGTCGGTGTGACACACTCGCCGTTGGACACCACCATGTTTGCGTGGCGGCAGCACACTGTGTCTGTGTAGTTATAACATGGTTCTACTATATTGGTCAGATGTAGGTTATCCCCTATGCCACATATTGAACAAGGGGTGCACTGGAACACGCAGTCGCATGCCACGCTGGTTCTGTTCGTCAACTGTTGCATGTAATAGCCTGGTCGGCAGTGAATGACCGTGTCCCTCGTCTTGTTGCAGGACTCCATTAGTTTTTGGTTCTGTGGGGAAAGCCAGAAAGCATACAATTAACAAGTTATTATTTGCCTTAAATTTTAAAATAGGATAAATAAAATTAAGCTTCACAGAAAGGTTATATAACGGTCGCTTAAAAACTTATTTAGGTTAAAAAGATGTGTTCATAAATCGTCAATTATTGAACTAATGGGCTATTTTGCAGTGTTACTTTCTTAAGGGTGTCAATAGAGTATCAACTGACAACTTGTGGTTTGGATAATACTAGCGAAGCTATGCGGAGTTACCAAAAACTGTTGTGGTGATATTGGATTTGCTGGGAGCAATCATTGTTTGTCTTGTCTGCTAGCCTAGTAGTGGATTTTCGACTAGTAGAGATGATATCATTACGATTTTTTAAAAATCTGTCTTGTACCAGGGTGAACATATGACAAACAAAGTCAATTTGGTAGCGAGGAAATGGAAACAGATCTGAGGTCAAGTCAAACATGCATTGAAGGCTTTCCGGGCATTTACGCGACAAGTGGGAAAAAAAAGGTTCGTGGTGGTGTCGTACCGCATGCAGTGAAATGTACGAAAGTAAAGTGTTGTAGTGAGGTGGTGTGCCACAGTGAACTGTTGTATAAAATTTAAGTGGTGTGAAGTTGATCATTTCAGAGTATTAATATAGTGTAGTAAAAAAAAAGACCAACCAAATCTTTATCAGCCTTTTGACATAGTACACAGCTGTGATGCACTCCTTCATTGGCCATTTTTTTAGTAATATAAGTCCCAGGTGCACATTCCTGGCAAAACTTGCCAGTAACGTTGAAAAACTCCCCTGCCGCACAGTTCTCAGATGTTGTCCTTTTCAACCGGACAAAACTGCGTGGTAACGGTCTGGAAGGAACGTCCGGGTCACAGTGGTCACAGGTGTCAACTCCCCGTGGCAGAGCCATCGTGGTGACCAGTATAACTGTTATGATATGGAAATGGAAGACCATAGCGTGGTAGTCACCTCAAATATTTGGAACTGCTGTATATTTTAGCTGTTTATAGGAGATATAAAAAGAAATACATTTTTAAAGCTTTATGGTAAGCAGATTAATATTTAAAATATTGAAATGAATTTGGGTTATATCCTTAAATTTAATACAGAGCGCCTGTTAAAACAAGCAAACAAACAAACTGATTGCGGTAATGACGCCTACAATATAGTAATTAAACAACCCCGTTAAAACAAAGTTTTTGACTATAAATCCCTTATATATGAGACATGCGACAAATATTTACAGACAATCTGTCTCAACTGAACTTTGCTTTTAACCCGGGGGGGGGCTGGGAGAGGGGAAAGGTCTTGTCACCGCGTCGGACGAACGACAGAGAGAGACGGTTCCAAACATTTACAGACTGAAACCAAATTATCTCCCTTGGCTTTAAAACTAGGTCAAAACTCTAGCAGACGACGACTTTTGTTTTTCTAAATGGTGATTTATATAGATAAACTAAAAATGCATTAATTTAATTACGATACGTTCGATCGATCTGAAATTTTGAAACGATGCATTGTTAGTTGAGACGGGTCCGTTTGCTAAATTTCAGGTCGATGGCTTCACTGGAAGTGGGTCGTCTTCGACTTTTGTTGTTCTAAATTGTGATTTATATAGATAAACTAAAAATGCATTAATTTAATTACGGTACGTTCGATCGATCTGAAATTTTGATACGATGCATTGTTAGGTGAGATGGGTCCGTGTGCCGAATTTCAGGTTGATGGCTTCACTGGAAGGGGGTAATTTTCGACTTTTGTTTTACCGCGGGCGGACGGGCGTCGCGGGACGAGCGAACGACGAACGAGTGACGAAAGAGTGACGACGAATGAGACGGCGGTGAAACTGGCAAAAACTGAAATAATTACTTCAAGTCGCATGATAAATACACAAGGTATATACGTGAAAGAATGGGGCTGCATTGTACATGCACAAAGTATTATGTGAAAGAATTGAGTTGCATGAAACATACACAAGGTGTGTATGTGTAAGAATTGGGTTGAATAAAACATACACTATGTGTGTAAGAATGGGGTTGAATTAAACATACACTAGTTGTGTAAGAATGGGGCTGAATAAAACATACATAAGGTGTGTAAGAAAGGACCATCAAAAACGTTACAGTGCCAAGTCCGCTTACTTTGTGGCTTTAAAGTTTTATTAATTTTATATGCCTCACCCAAATATTTAATTAACTTGAAATTAACGTTTTCTCTTAAAATGTTGAACTAAATATATAAATATTTGTTTTGGCATATTTGGCCAGAGACATCGACCAGGGGTTCCAAAGTCCGCCCCTCGGGCAAACCACGGCTCGCGGTTAAATTTAAACTGGCCCACGGCCTCATCGTAAATAATTAATTAACTGACGTATTATTTTTGTAACTACATTATATTTAGGGGCCGTCCATAAATTACGTCACTCTCGAGAGGCGAGGAGGGGGTGTACGAAAGTGTGACAGTTTGTGACTGGGGGGAGGGGGGGGTCCGGCAATGTGTGACGTCACACTGTTTAATATTAAATTTTGATCATTTTGTTAATAAAAAACAAAATTTTTGTTCGAAAAGTGTGACGTACTTTAGGGGGGGGAGGGGGTCCGAGATTTGTGACAGTTTGTGACAGGGGGGGGGAGTTTAAAATTGTCAAAAATAGCGTGACGCACTTTATGGACGGCCCCTTATTAGAAATGTCAATATTTTATGCTGTTTTGAGTAAGACAAATGATTGAAAATTAGATGACGTTGTATTGTATACAAATGACTTGACCTTCACAGTTTTAAAGACCAAACAAAGGGAATAGATTATTAGCTTTCGTTTGTTCTGCTGTCAATTACATTAAAGTTCCAACGAAAAAAAATATCTCGAATTATTACTGATTTTCCCACTGCCATGATTGGTGAGCACAGCTTTTAAAGTTCATTTTATCATTAACGAATATGTTCTTTGTGTAAAAAATAGGGCGATTCATGGAAATGTAGATTCAATGCAACGTCGTCGCGGGTTAGGAACCGTCAACAAATACAGTCACCCTATCGCTCCATATTAGCACGACCACCCGACCTGTCTAAACTCATCAAAAACGAAAACAGCATTGAAGTAAGATAAACATCAATAAAAAGGGTTTTCACTAATTTTGCAATTATCAAATTCCAAGAGAATCGCCTCTTATGATATGATCATCATATGCCTATGCATCTCACATTTAATTTCAATTCTTGTTTCCAATCTTTATCACGTTCATTGTTTTTGTATTGTGTATATAACCCACTTTGGAGATTTGAAATTTTGTAAAATTTCTGGAAAATTGTTTCCTGTAACATACAAATAATACAATCAAAATAAGAATTCACTCTGCCCGCTGCGGTCTTGACCAGTCCTTTTGAAATCTTTGGAACATTCGTATGCCACGAAAAAGTACATTTCGTTTCACCATCTTTGTGGGAGAACAATAATCCTCCTTAGAGCACAACTCCAAAACAATGTGTCGCAGCGTCTCGGTGGCACGTCGAATTGATAAGAATTATTATACTATTTCCATATTTTGCAGAGAACATTGATTTATTTAGGGCGCCATAAAATGTTGATGTGTTAAAGCGTGAATGCTATTCCATCCTGGCTGCTCCACCCCCTACCCAGACAGCATTCCCCCCTCCCCACCACCCCCATTCCCCATCCCCTCTCGACCACGTTTCACCTAGGCGCACGCCGGACAGCCCGCCATTCCGGTATCAATCTACACGGCTATTCAGCAGTGTAGAGTTGAGTAGAGGGATGAATTGCTTTACTTGGATGTTAATCTACCGCTTAGAGGCGATCTCCTAGTCAGGTGATCTCCATTGAATCCCATCCCATATAAACCTGGTGATACTATTTGACAATGAAAAAAACTTTTGCTTTCCTTCTCCCAGCTGTAGAAATAGAATTTTGACCCACACCTCCCCATAAAAGTCATTTCAAATCAATAATTCTGAAACTAAACAAAACAATTGCTATCTACAAATTACTGCTAAAATTACGCGAGTCGAACGAAAAGAGATTTTTCAAAAATTCCCTCTCCAACATTGTTCTATATATTATTAGCTATCGTTTGGCGTTTGCTATCAACCCGATAGACTGATAGATGTTATGATTGGCGAGACATTGACAAAACACTGATTTCTTTATTTTCCCCAGGAAATCCAGTAATCCTTTTCTGTAGTTTTTTTTTGTTGCCCGTACATATCCTTGAGACCTCCTTACATATTTGCAAAAGATCAGAACCCCCTATCTGGTATGGTTCAGGCGGAGTTGCTGTTCAAACAGACAGGCCGTACATTTCAAATATATAAACGCAATTTGTCCCAAGGAAATTATGTTAAAATGTTACTTGACTTTGATGTCCTAAAAATGGCCTATAAGTTATGTATCGTTTATTTATTTATTTTTCTAGAAAATAAATTCCCACTTAAGATGTTAATTTTATGTATCTATTTTTGTATTCGTTGTCACTTCTTAGCTTCTTCGTTACTTCAGTAATCCCATCCTAACACTTCTGTTACGACGCTTTTTTCTTTACATAAGATTATTCGGTCCAACTCGTATCAATGGTTTATGTCTAGTCTTGCATTTTATAAGAGCTTTAAATGTTGATAGTGCGTTTGGTTTCCTGGTTGGATCAGGCATTCCATTCCACGTCCAAATTCCAGACGGGACAGAACGAGAATGTGTATGTGTTTGTTCTTGCATACAGAATAAGAAAAATGTATTTATTTTCATACTTAGGGTTGTATTAGATTATCTTGTGTGTATTTCCAGGCTAGAAATACTTGTCTTCAGTGTTCCCTCTAAAATTCGTTGTTTCGTGTGCAAAGTAAAAAAAAACGCGTCTACAAAATTGCATAGGAAACATTTTTGTGCGTAATATTCTACATTTGCTGCTCGGGGATTCTAAACTGCTGCTCGGCGTCGTTCAAATATCTGCGCGGCCGAGGAGCTTTAAAAAATTATATTAATTATTATCTTGGGGCGAAATAAGATCCAAGACTTCTGGCAGCCCGACTTGTATTGCGTCAACGCACGCCTACCCGACAAGCATGTATATAGACTACTGCCACTGGCCGGGGGACCTGAACGAAAGGTCAATCGGAAGGACCTTCTCCTGGCTGAGGCACCACTCTCTGACATGGTACCAAGGTCAGATGCAAGCCCCACAGGCAAACTGGCCGATAGTGATAGTGACGAGGACCATACCATAATTTGCCACCGCGTAAGACCACGTGGCACTCCAGTAGATGGTCAGACTACAAACGCGATAAGTGTACCCCATCATGCCCCGCCTCGCAGGTCAACACGGATCGCCAGCCAGAGTTGTCCACAGCAGAACGCAGGCACTCCTGAACGAGGAGGAAGACGATACTGAGGTATATCTCATGAACAATGTCTTGCCGACATCCAAACGGGACAATAACTTTTGCATTTTAAAAAAATTAGATGTTTGTTTAATTATGATAAGTATATTTCTCCCTAACTTATATTTGTAATATTTATATATATATATTTATTGTTTAAGCTTTAAGACATTTTCATACTTTAATTTGTAGAAATGCTCTTACTGATGTAGCTTAGGTCAAAGCTATTGTTTTATTAGGGCATCATTTGTAAATTACACCAGCGAGGGCGCTGGGATTCAAAGGCTTGGGGTGGATGTTGCAATGTGCCCCAAGGTTATTTGACGTGTGTGGTCAGGTGACACTTTATGGCCAGGAATGGCCGACAAATAAAGACTGCAAAACATCGGAACATTGTAGACCGCCACGATTGCCCCAGGGCGTGTGGTAAACCATTGTATTGACTGGACAAGCCCAGCGCCCCGTCCGACCCCACTGGCGCCAACCTTGTATGGCCAGGATTGGCTGCCCAGACCTGACCAATTACGTAGTCAGCATGACATGACTGGACAATTGGACAAGCTTTAGCGCTGTCTTTGGGATACTATATAAATGGTGACTCACTGAGACGAAGAAGAGAAACGGAAACCTAAGACGTAAACGGGAAAAAGGAACGAGAGCGAAGCCCGTGAATGTAAAAGTAGAGAGTAGGGCATAGGAGATACTTAGGGCTGCATGCTGCATTTAAACTTGTGTGTTTAGCTTATTAGTTAGCTTAGTCATTTATAACTGTGATTTCCTTTCTTACGAGAATTATCCTACCAAATAAACCTTTAGAACAGGCATAGTCCTCAATCTGTGTGGTCTTACCTTATTTCGTGGATTTATTGTGTTACTATTTAAAATAATGTGCATTGCCTTAGCCAACCACTCGGCTACATTAAGTTTATATTTTAGAATCTGTTCAGTCCACGAAGCTATTTTTTTTATCTAGCTCACTGGTATAATCCATTGCGTATTGGATATATGATATAGGCCAATATATGTATCATATATATATATAAATATATCATATATATATATATATATATATATATATATATATATATATATATAGGATAGCCTAGTAGTAGTAGTAGTAGTGATAGTAATCAGGGCCGGGTTTAGGCACAGGCAAACTAGGCAGCCGCCTAGGGCTTCCGATTAGTTTCATCATTGATGGGGGCCTCGCACAAGAATTTTTCCATATTTATTATTTTATTTTTACATTATTTATATATTACATTTTATTTAGGGCCACCAAATTCACTTTGCCTAGGGCCTCCTATTCCCTTACGCCGGCCCTGTAGTAATTAATATAGGTTTTACAGTCCATGACCTATTGGACAATATAGGCCAATATATTATATTTATAACATAGGATAGGGTATTAGTACTATTACTAGCTGACCCGCGGCATAGCATACGCCGCTAATGATTTAGTTACGGGTGAAGTCTTCCTGAAAGACACAGTTGTCAAAATGGGGTGGGTTTGGGCAAACGACTGTGAGTGAATGAAAAGAAGGAACTCTGGAAAGACCCGCGGCGTAGCATACGCTGCAGACTTGCTCATCATAGACAGTGCAAAGAACGTTTGGGGGGGGGGTGGTGAGAGAGAGTACACACACACAAAGCAGCACTAAGTAAATAAAAAATTAGCGAGTAAACGTAAAGCCATGCACACTGAGGTTGTTGTTACTCGCCTCCAATTTATTAACCGACGTTCACTGGCGTTGTCTTGATTTCTTCGTGTTGTAGTTTGTGTCCATTCTTTCTCCACTTTCTTTGCACTCCCCATGAGCAAGTCTGCGGCGTATGCTACGCCGCGGGGAGTCTAGATTCATAATAATTATAAATACTCATCCTATTTTTACATCGTTCCGTTTCAAAAGTTAAAATATAAGCTTAAACAGTGACGTCATATAATATTTCATACAAAATCGATCGCAGCGCCACCTAACAGCATTACAAATTTCACAGCGCCACCTAACAGCATTATAATTACACCCATACATACAGACAATGGGAATTATGTATATTGATTATTAGTAGTGTTAGCAATATCGGCAGTATATGTCAATTGCGCCGCTACCAAGGTCGCGTTGCAGTGGGATGAACGTTGAGTCATTTAAATATTATGCAATAACAAAAGGGTTAAAATAGAAATTATTTTTTTTCATTGAAAAGAAAAATTTTAAAAATATTCCCATCTAAAAATCAAACCCTGTAAAAAATTTAAAAAAATTAATAAAAAAACAAACAAACAAACTGCCCTTCACAGTACCATGCGGCCAGGAAGAGGTGATGGAATTAGAGCTTTTTAAAGTATACGGACCCTGGGTTCGAATATCCACAGAATTCTTGGGATAACGTTGAAAATTATTCGCACTATTCTGGGGATAACCACTCCGTTAAGTAAAAAGCTCTGCAGGCTGTATTTCCGATTGTTTCGAAAGGTCAGGCTTAATTGTGTGTGTTTGGGGGGGGGGTACGTTTATTGACTTGGATGTATGAAAGCAGAAAAGAACTGTAAGACCCTTATGCTTATACCTTCTCAAACACAGCGATAAACTCTCTTTTTCAACTCAATGCACAAATATTTACATATACGTATTATACTTCTTTCACTACAAATTAACAACACGACGACTCCGATGACCAGGAAGGCAACTTAACAACTTAAAACCTGTTAAGTCAAGTCATAAAATTACATTTACACTAACTTTGACTAAGACTAAGGCTAATTTACTGGGCTTACCTTAACAACAGACAGAATAATGAATGCCCCACAAGTTGAATGATGTCTTGGTTTAAAAAAAAATACTTTATCCGTCATGGGAACCCAGCGACACTCCAGTATGAAGATACAAAATTTAAATGCAATGAGTATGAGACGCCGGGTAATGTAAAGAAACCAGCGCTCGCTAGCGCATGGTAACAGGTTGGGAGAAGTTCTCAAATTTCGGGGGATGTTTCCCCCGCACAGCATGCCATTGTATTGTAGGCGATGGGCTGTGGGTTTTTTTTTCCTGTGAACACCTGCCTCCCGAGTTTATCCCAAATCTCTGGGCTGTGGTTTCTGAGCTGGTCGCTCTACCTCGTGCCCGTCAACTTTTAGCGCCACTGTGAACACCTGCCTCCCGAGTTTATCCCAAATCTCTGGGCTGTGTTTTCTGAGCTGGTCGCTCTACCTCGTGCCCGTCAACTTTCAGCCGGTCCCTTGTCCTTTCAAAACCGCGAGCCAACCAGTGTAGTGATCACGCCCATCTTTCTCACTGGGCCCAAATAAATGAATAGACCACGCGCCACGGCCGCGCGTTTGTGCCGAATAATTATTGGGCACGCGCGGCCGCGGGGGTTGTGCCCAATAATCAACTGGTTGGCTCGCGTTTGGCAATATCGCGGGGAGCTGAGTGTTTGGCGACGGTCGCCAAACACTCCGCTCCCCGCGACCTCCGCTCCCCGCGATATTAATGACTCGCCCCGTCTATTCAGCCCGGATCAGAGATGCGCGACAGTAATATTAATATCGTCAAGATAACAGTAGAAGTCCGATAATCCGGCACGTTCGGGACCGGCTCGGTGCCGGACTATCAAAAATTCCGGACTATAAAAGCGTTGGAGCCCATCACAAATCATTTCTAATTGCAACTACTCGTTTGCATATCTATACTAATAAAAGGCAAAGCCCTCACTCACTGACTCATCACTAATTCTCCAACTTCCCGTGTAGGTAGAAGCATGAAACTTGGGGTAGTTGTCGAGTAGCCTCTCGCGACGAAAATTGGAGTAAAAGAATTTTAAAAATAACACCCATGGGGGCCGGGGGCCCAAAAACGTTTTTTTTCCTTATATGGCCTATATAAAATTTGAAAATCACAAATTCTCCCATTTCCAGAGTAGGCAGGAGCATGAAACTTTGGGAAATTGTTGAGTACAACCCCGCGATGGTAACGGGAGAAAAAATATTTAAATTATCACATCCTGGGGGCCGGGGGCCCAAATGAAGTTTTTTCCTTATATGAGATATATAAAAACTAAAAATCACTAATTCTCCTATTTCCAGTGTAGGTAGAAGTATGAAACACTGGGTAGTTGATAAGCACACTTCCGCGATGGTAACAAGCGAAAAAAATATTTAAAATAACACTTAATGGGGTCCGGGGGCCCAAATGTAGTTTTTTTCTTATATAAAAAACTGACTCATCACTAATTCTCCAACTTCCCGTGTAGGTAGAAGCATGAAACTTTGGGAAGTTGTTGTGTAGCCTCTCGAGACGAAAACTGGCGTAAAATAATTTTACAATTTTACACTCATGGGGGCTGGGGGCCCAAAAACGTTTTTTTCCTTATATGGCCTATATAAAATTTGAAAATCACAAATTCTCCTATTTCCCGAGTAGGCAGAAGCATGAAACTTTGGGAAATTGTTGAGTACAACCCCGCGATAGTAACGGGAGAAAAAACATTTAAATTATCACTTCTTGGGGGCCGGGGGCCCAAATGAAGTTTTTTCATAATATGAGCTATATAAAAAGTAAAAATCACTAATTCTCCTATTTCCCGTGTAGATAGAAGCATGAAACTTGGGGTGGTTGTTAAGTTCACTTCCGCAAAGGTAACAAGCAAAAAATATATTTAAATTATCACTGAATGGGGGCCGGGGGCCCAATATGAGCTATATAAAAACTAAAAATCAATAATTCTCCTATTTCCCGTGTAGATAGAAGCATGAAACTTGGGGTGGTTGTTAAGTTCACTTCCGCGAAGGTAACAAGCAAAAAATATATTTAAATTATCACTGAATGGGGGCCGGGGGCCCAATATGAGCTATATAAAAACTAAAAATCACTAATTCTCCTATTTCCCGTGTAGATAGAAGCATGAAACTTGGGGTGGTTGTTAAGTTCACTTCCGCGAAGGTAACAAGCAAAAAATATATTTAAATTATCACTGAATGGGGGACCGGGGGCCCAAATGTAGTTTTTTTCTTAAATAAAAAAAATGACTCATCACTAATTCTCCAACTTCCCGTGTAGGTAGAAGCATGAAACTTTGGGAAGTTGTTGTGTAGCCTCTCGAGACGAAAACTGGCGTAAAAGAATTTTACAATTTTACACTCATGGGGGCTGGGGGGCCAAAAACGATTTTTTCCTTATATGGCCTTTATAAAATTTGAAAATCACAAATTCTCCTATTTCCCGAGTAGGCAGAAGCATGAAACCTTGGGAAGTTGTCAAGTAGCCTCTCTCGGCGACAAATGGCGAAAATGAATTTATAAATTCAGCTTCATGCGGGCCGGGGGCCCAAAATCTTTTTTCCCCCTTCCATTGGCTATATAAACATTTGAAAATCACTAATCCTCCTATTTCCCGAGTAGGTAGAAGCATGAAACTTTGGGAAGTTGTTGAGTACACTTCCGCGATGGTAACAGACGAAGAAATATTTAAATTTTCACTTGCTGGGGCCCAGGGGCCCTAATGTAGATTTTTCATTATATGAGCTATATAGAAAATGAAAATCACTAATTCTCCTATTTCCTGTGTATGAAGAAGCATGAAAGTTTGAGTAGTTGTTAAGTAACATTTTGCGAAGGTAACAGGTTAAAAAATTATAGATATTTTCGCTTAATGGGGGCCGGGGGCCCAAATGTATTTTTTCTTATATAAAAAACTGACTCATCACTAATTCTCCAATGTCTCGTGTTTATAGCAGCATGAAACTTTGGAGAGTTGTTAAGTACACTTCCGCAATGTTAACAATCGAAACAAATGTAAAATTATCATTCACTAGGGGGCCGGGGGCCAAAATGTAGTTTTTTTTCTGATATGAGCTATATAAAACAGACTCATCATTACATATATAACTTCCCGTGTAGGTAGAAGCATTAAACTTTGTGAAGTTGTTGCGTACCCTCCCGCAATGGTAGCAGACAAAAAAAAATTAAATTATCAGCTCGATAGGATCACGGGAAGCGTGTCATTGTTTACTTTTCGTTTTTGTTTTTCTGCGGAACTACGACAGACAGACATTCAAGACGGTGAAGTTAATATATGTATTATATTCATCATGATTCAGATTGATATCAATTGTTGTTTTGACTTTGTGTTACGCGCGTTCTCAATGGTAACTGAAATCCTAATTTCCGCAGCGGAGCGCGGGTATTTTGCTAGTAGATAAATATTTCCAATTAATATGACAGTACAATTTATATGATCAAAGTTGTGAAACTTTTAATGTTTATTAATATTCATACAAATTTGTATTTATGTTTCGCAGCCTTGTACATGATTCATGATAGAGAGTGGTGATGAGCGCCCCACGCTTTTATATGCTGTGGATAGTTTCACGGATTTCACCTGTTATCATAGAATTTGTTTTATTTTCTTGTTTTTAGCGCACTTTCTATATGTAAATAAAAGCGTGTCCTTTTTTAAAAAAAGAGTTTTTAAAATTATTTTATTTTCTACTTTTATAGTATCAAATTTTTTTTAAAATTGATTTTTCGACCTTATCAATTCAATTTAATTATTTAAACTTCATTGTCAATAACTTAAATGTTATAGTGGTTAAAAGAAAGATTATTAATTACAAATTTATGTATTTAAAAAAAAACATTTTCCCCAACTGAAAATTGAACCTCTTACCCCCATGTCGGCAATCGTTCACGCTAATATATCGGCCAGCAAGACTTGATGAAGATGGTTCTTTTTAAAGTTATAATTGAACAAACTCTTTACCACCCACTTCTGATGTCAACACATTGAGATTAATTGTATCCCTCTAGGGCGAAATGAGGCATGGTTCATTGATGTGAGTGATATTATTTTATATAGACAAAATCTAAAAACTAAAAGTGCATTAATTTAATTACGATACATTCGATCGATCTGAAATTTTGATACAATGCATTGTCATCCACGATTTATATGTGGTAAAATTTTGAGATCTCTAGGACCATCAGAAGTGCTTTAATTTTACGTTACAAGATTTGAAGGAAGGATGGATGGATACAACATACAAACAGTGTGACTTAAATAAAAGCGTGTAAAAAAAGTCATGATTGTCTTTTTGTTTTCTTGACTTTTGGTGTTAATTATAAAATTTATTTCTAATGATTTGGAAATCAATAATTTCTGAAGCACTGTAGCTAGTACTAGCCTCAGTAAAAGAGATAAACATATTTAGTGATTCTGCAGCTTCTGCCCAGCTGATTTTATCTTTTCTTCCGTTTCGGCATCTGAGTCACTTTCTTCACGATTTTGAGTAGGCTGAGGGTTTACAGAGCGCTTCCGGGTGATCCCGAACTACCCCGAAAACTTCCGAATAGCTCTCGAGCGTTTTATTTGCTTGAAAGACACACTTTTGTATAAACATTTTTTTTTACAATTTTCCGGAGCGATGCCGGACTATAGGGCATTCCGGACTGTTGGATGCCGGACTAATGGACTTCTACTGTAGTATGTGTGTGTCTGTGTGTGTGGTTGGCTGCGGGCTCGAAGGTTTAAGGGATAAGGGGATGAGGTCTGGTTGTTTGCCAATTTTTTTGAATTAGTTTGTGCGTAAAAAGAGAGGGCACCAGCAGGGCCCCTAGGCACTTTACATTCTGGGGACAAACCATCTCGAAGCTATTTTGGAAAGTTTGCAATTTAAATTCACTACTAAAAAACTTACAATTTTAATTGACTTAATTAATGACTTTAATAAACATCAGAATAATACAGTCTTTGTTAGTATACTTACTTTATTGAATAAAATTTATAGAATCCTACGACGAACTTTCTTCTGTGCAAAAGAACGAATGACGTCATCATAGTCAATTGACTTCATTATTTCTGACTCTATGTACATAACAGAGAGTAAATTGAGCCTGTTTTCTCCTATGTTTGATCTTAAGTAATATTCTTTACTCTCTTTAGCGCTGAGAACGACCGTTCGGCTGAGCAGTTTGACGCTGGTGTGCACAACAGTATTCGGAGCGCAATTCCTATGTTGGAATAAATTTCTAAAAAGCCTTTTTCCGTTAAGTATTTGTATAGATTCAGTGACGATAACTCCATAACTTCAGCATTCGATAACAAATGAGCTTGGAAGTGCTTCCAAAGTCCTATCCAAATCCCCTGGATAAAAATTTATATGGTTTCTGGCTCCTACTAGGATGTCTTTAGATTCCAAAACATGTAGTTTCTTAAGAAAGTCAAACTTTTTACTTAACTCCTCATAAGCAGAACCGCGTCTCCGTATAGTTCTGTAATTAGTCTATCTATAATGACGTTATAAATGGTACATCTGAATCTTTCCCTTCCATAGAATTCGGTCAAAGCCCCAAAAAAAAATAAAAAAATAAAAAATCCGCCTTATCAAATATTTTAGAATGCCTTTTGATGTGCGTCACATTTCTTCAAACACCCCCCTCCCCCGTAAAAAAATACGAATTTTGTGCGTACGTAATATATGGATGGACCCTCATTTTGATTTTAAATGGTGCATTAGTTTGTGGGACTTGAATACAGCGGTACGTCGGTATGTGTCTGCTTTGGTATAAGTCTAACTCGGTATACGTCCTGTTTGGACGCGAAACATTTTCCTTGGTATACGACCCGCGTGCTAGAACTTGTATGGGGGTCGTCCATAAATGACGTCACGCGATTTTGGCCGATTCCCCCCCCCCAAAATCGTCACACGTCATCACAAAAAGTTAGCCTACCCCTCAAATATGACGTCATAAATTTTAGCCCGCCCCCCCCGCCCCAATAAAAGCCGTATTCCTTATTCGTTTTTTTTCCCTTTTCAAAAACCTTTATTGTCATTTAGTATGTATTTAGTTCAGGGTAAGACTGCACTCTAATATCGTAACACGCGAGAAGCCATTTAAAACGTCATTGAATAAATTGTTGGCAATCACAGATTTAAGTTAAACTTCTATTTAAAGTGGCATGCTTTGATGTTACGTCACAGTTGTTGAAAACAACAACCCCCCCACCCCTCCTCGTCACAAATCATCACAAATGGGTGACCCCGCCTCCCCCTAGGGGCGTGACGTCATTTATGGACGCCCGTTTAAAGTCAAAATGACAAATCGCGCTGCACAATGTTACCTTTAAGCTGCGCGGCTTCGCGATCGCCTATATATCTGACCGACGCTGCGCAGCAGTTAAGAATTTCTGCGCAGTAAATTTTGCAAAATATAGCACAAAAAATGGTTTCTGTGCAACTTTGCACACGAGATTTTTTACTTTGCACACGGACCAACGAACCTTAGAGGAAACATTGATCGCGCATGCCTGGCATGTATTAATGAATGCAAACCGTGCGATACTAAAGTGTGTGAGTACGGCAGTTGCTACCATTCAGTTAACAATTCGCGCAATAACTATAAACTGTCACTGTTGTAGCCAGTTGTAACCGAGCTGTCAAATTTGCCAACTGAAAACAATGTGAAAACTAAAAACTGAAACTGAAAACTAAAAATTAAAATTACTAATTTAGCATTATGTGCTTAGGGGCGTCCATAAATGACGTCACGCACCTAGGGGGGGAGGGGGTCACACTTGTGTGACGTTGCGTGACGAGGGGGGGGAGGGGGGTTGAAGAAATGTGACGTCACATCAAAAGGGTAACTTTAAATAAAACATCCACTGAAATATTTGGTGCTTACAATTTATTTAATGACTTTTTTTTTCTTTTAAAAAAAAATCAGTGCTTCTCAATGTGCTGGTCGGTAGGCCATCAGACGCTGGTTGGCGTATGCTATCAAGACACGAAAATTAAATCTAATTATAATCCTTAAGTTTGAGAATCCACAAGATAACATATGAAATTGTTACACTGCGTCGTTTGATGTTGACATCAAAGCATTTGTGATCTAACCGCAGCTCCGTTTGGTTCTCTCATGCCCGTTACCACAAAATATACAATTTTATGTATGCGTTACAGACTCTAGGTCATGCTCATGTGACTCGGGGATTTGGGGGAGCGTCTTTAGCACCCCCCCGAAAATGCTACTGGTGAGTTTTACAAGCATGACAAGTGTCTAAAAATGATTTGAATAGGATTATGTGTAGATATTTTAAGTCAAAACGACACGGAATATCCTTTTTCTTTAAAAGGGGAGGGGGAGGGAATCTATTTGATAGAATTAAAAACTTTTAAGTTTGATATAATTGTTCGATGGTTTTTGATAAAACGCCCCTGGCCATTCTAGTCTTCTAGATCAGTGCTTCTCAAAGTGGTGGTCCGCGGACCGATGCCAACCGCTGCCGGTCCGCAGATGTTCTCAAAAATAGGACAGAAAAAAATGTCAGTGCAGGGAAAATAGTGCACAGGTCCCTGGTACAATGGAAAAAATTCCTGCTGGTCCGCAATACTAAAAAGTATGAGAAGCACTGTTCTAGATATAATGATAAATGAGCCCATTTAAAATTAGTCAAGTATTCATTAACTTTATTGAATGCATCAAATTCTTGACATTGCAATTCGAGAGGAGAACAAAACAACTTTTCTTCTTAGCTCAGTTTTTAAGGCATTAATTTTAAATATCACAGAAATGATACGTGATAAAGACAAGTCATGTGGATTAAGATTATTGTCACTCGTGTCAATATAAATGAAAGTATGGTAGATTTAGGTGTCTTCATATAGTGCGTAGGTAAGAAATCTACATAGTTGTCAAATTTTTAAAAAATGCATTTTCTGGAAGGAACCTGTTTAATAATGGGCATATGTTCCAAGCGTACACGTACACATGACGTATTTTAATATATCTAGCGGATTGTAGTGGATGTTATATGTCCCAAATGAGTCTGCATTACCCCCAAGAATTCCCTTTTTGACCCCAGTTCAGGTTATTTACCTCTGTTCGCCGACCTCTGTCTTACGGGATGCCCGTCAGTCAATTGAGGGATTTAAAAAAATACATTTTAAAAATGTTATTTTTAAATATATTTTTTTCTAAACAAAGACGTTAACCGTGATGATCAATAGTCAATGTTTAATTTGTATTCATTAAAAATAAAATATAAGCTAAGGATGTTAACACAGTTCGTTTTCTGAAGGCCGGTTAAACGTTTTTAAAAATGATTCACGCGGGTTACGATATTACAATTTAGATCTTCACTAAATAAATAATAAATACTTAAATGACAATAAAAGTGATTTGAAATATACTTATTTTCAAAAAGTAAATAAAGTTGTTGTTTTTTTTTGTTTCTTTGTTATTAATTTTTTTTTGGTAATTTTTTTTTGGGGGGGGGGTCAAAGATTTGTGACGTATTTTTAGAGGGGGGGGGTCTAAGTTTTTGTGACGTCGCGTGACGAGGGGGGGGAGGGGGTCAAAATCGGCAAAAATCGCGTGACGTCATTTATGGACGGCCCCTTATGCATTATGTTTCATCTTTAACTTATGGAACTTAATATTACTTTTTCTAATGTAATTATTTTACATTTCAATGATTCAATGTGAGTATATGTCATGGTAATGTCTATAGTAATGAATTGCAGTAATGAACAGTCGAGTTACTCCACTCACATAAGTCAAGTCATGAAGTATGTTATTTTGTTTTTTATTTGTCAATCCGGCTCCGGCATCCGGCCGGATATCACTTCATAAATCCGGCAAATCCGGATTTCAAAAAATTGAATCCGGTAGACCCCTAACAATTAACCAATACTTACGGCTTTCGCTATGGCGGATTAAGGGGGGGGGGCTGAACGGGCTAAAGCCAGGGGCCCCCGATGATTAGGGGCCCCCAAAATTTAGTATATTTTGTAAGAAAGATGGACAAATGTTTGCATGAATTCCTGAAAATATCATAAATAAAATAAATTTATTTAAAAAAAACTGATTGTATAGGCTCACTAAGAGAAAATATTAAAGATTATCGTTTATATCTTTAAACTTCACCTTTTTCATGAGGCTCGTGTGGTGTGGAGGTAGAAAGTCGCCCTGCTGTGCAAGCGGTCACGCGATCGATTCCCGGCGTGGGCACTATACCTTGCCCTGGAGACTTACGGGACGTTAGAGTTAGAGGTAGAGAGGCTGTGTCAATATTGATCAAGGTGATATGAAATGCAACAGGCACGCGCTAGGCGATTGGCCACGAGCCGAGATTATCAAACGTCAACGGAGGGAACCGCCACGGGGAGGCGGGGCTTGGGTGTCGCACGTCCGGGACTTGGGTGTCGCACGCCCGGGACATGACACCGGTGGAGGGGAGGTATGATCTCTCGACAGACCGCGGTGTGGGGGGAGGTAGTGTCTCTGGAAGACCGCGGTGTTGGGGGAGTTAGGGTCTCTGGACAGACGGGGGTGGGTAATGTTGTGATGTCCTATCATGAACTTCACAGGTCACCCTACTTTTATTACCGTCCTTGGACGGGCTTTGTTGCTAGTATGCATATAAATATGTATGTATATAAAATATTTGTTTGTGTGTTTAGATTTTTAAACACTAATGCTATTGATTAATTATTTCCTATAGACCGTTCTTTCATTTGGGGCTCAAGTCTCTTGATGATAATGGCTTAAATTGATAGTAACATTTTAAGAATTCAGAAATGATTGGCTCCTTTTATGACCTTAAACATGGAGTCCTTGACTATCTATTGTATGCTATGCTTCCGTCTGCGACGGATTTATCTTCTTAGTTTGCAGTTCTTGGTGTGGCTGAAGATACTATCTATTGTAGTCTATACAAATAGGAATGAATTCTTATTGTTTTTTGGTAGATTCCATGACAAATGTAATCCATAAAAATAGGAATAGCGATGTTATTTTTACCACATATTCATCAAATAATGTCATGAACTCCCTAATGCTGAATTATGAATTCGGTAGCCATATGAAAATATTTTATATAACATTTATTTTAACTCTGAACTATAAGGATAAGATCGTTTCAAAGATTCGAACAGTTATGGATTATTAAGGAGAAATGTTGATAGTGAAAGCAAAAAGAAATCATCATCAACCACCAAGGCAGTTGATTTTGGTAATGCAAGGGTGACAACACTTTTAAAACATAATGTTAAACAATCAGTGGCTTACAATCAAAATATCTCCTTAGATTTTATAGTTAAGTTGTTTCGTTTGAACGAAGTGCAGTTGATGTAGCAGTATGAATTGTAAGGAATAAAAACAGTGTTATTTAATCAGAACACGAAGTACACAGTGGTTACATCTCTACCCTCTCTACGCCACCTCTACACTCTTTAAGACCAGTGTCATTGAGTTGATGCCCACTGTAAGTAAGCTTCCCGTGATGTAAACACGGGAAGATGCTCTCCTGACAAAGAGGGCTGGAGTGAACCTCAAGTGACCCGTGGAGGTCAACCACAGCAGACTGCTATATTGATACTGGCAGCATTTTGAGAAGATGTTGAGCCAAAAATTGTCTGTTCTCATTGACATTCCGTCCTTTTACTATTGTCTGATTTGTTTGACATCCTCTATAATAATATATACTTATTATTCAAAACCAAATACGACCTGTGGCGTAGCATACGTCGCAGACTTGCTCGTAGATAGTGCAAAGAAAGGGGGGAAGAACGGACACAAACTACAGCACGAAGTAATCAGAACAACGCGAATGAACATTCTTTGTACATTGCTGAAGTATTGATGGCCTCGAGACATGCGCACTGGGGTTAGCTACTTGCACCAACTTAGCTTGTCAACCATAAACTGTGATTGGCCGACCCTAGCGAAGTTCAGCTATGTTCGCAAGAAGGGGGGAAAAGAATGGACCCAAACAAACATTTTTAAAAATTAAAAAAATTATGCTTCCGCTGAGGCTTGAACCCAGTACCATCCGCATGCAAGTTGGATGTGATCACAACTACACTACGAACAACAAGTTATTCTGTGAAGGAACAACGCAAACGAAAGCAAGAAGTATTGTATGTCTCAAAACATGCCCACCCCCTTTTGAATCCACTTCACTTGATTGGTCGACGACATTGAGGGTCATTCATCATGCTCATTTACACACTACTCGCTCTTGATCTTGTTCTGGTGAATTATATACATGTATATAGATTCTAAGGTTCATACAGCTCTATAAACTAATCAGGGACCTCTTACCCGTAATGTCTTCCTAAAAACTAATCAGGGACCTCTTACCCATAATGTCTCCCTGTGAGCTGGCTCCATCATGAGAAAGAAGAGATTCATCGCCCTGAGTTGTATATCCAGAAAAGATAGAGATTGACAAAGAAATTTAAAAAAGAAATTGAATTTGTATAGTCGGGTAATAGCTAGCCATAAACTCCAAATTATTAAAGAGTAAAATAAATCGATATAAAGATGTGGAAGCGTCTTTAAACAAATCTTTAGATTATTTACCTTTAGGTTTTAATTACATTATTTATAATGTAAGTATTTGTTGATACAGCAAAGATTATGATAAAAGTATTTAAAAAAAAATTAAGCTAAGCCCTCTCTCAAAGTCATCAATGCTGCCAGCGTCGCTGTATGAATATTGAATTTTATGAGAGAAATAAATGCAATAGAGATAGAGTTCACAATAATAAGCAAAACCTTCATTAAGTAAGGAATTGTGTGAATAATACTTAAGGGTCAACTCCACTGCAATACAGTGTCTTAACGAAACTGTTGACAGCAATGACTTTCTGACACGGTTCCACGGTTAAACAGTAAGTGCGTGGATGAAACTACTCACAACAGACATCTGGATAGACATCAAGTTTAAGTGTAGACACAAGTGGTGCCGGTAGCTGCCGCAAGAATTCTGACATGACGACAGCAACATCAACTGGAGTGTATTTCCTGTCTATGGCATAGTTAGGGTTATTGTAGAAATTATCTTGTAAATCCTTGCACAGTTCCTGCCGCGTAGGAATTGAGTATACAATTGTGACTAGAGCCGTAACAAGACTTTTAAATATATTTAAATATGTTAGTCAGAAAATATAATTTATATATATTTAAATATATCATTTTAAGGGTGAGAAACTCTTTCTGTACAATTACCTTTACAGGCTTGTAAGTAAATAAGATGACACATGGATATATCATTTTTTTGTTGTTGAGAATAAAAGGTCTCCAGGGGCCGGATGAAAGGGCCTTGCGGGCCGCATTTGGCCCGCAGGCCGTAGTTTGGAGACCCCTGATCTAGATGATGTTATATATGCCGTTGCTGCAGAAAGCACGACGTTAGGCGATATGAATTGATATTTGTCACTACTGCATTATTATCTCGCCAATAAACAACGGTATTATTCATTAAAAGAGTCTTAATGATTATTTTTTGTTAATTTTACTGATATTCTGTAACAACTTGAATTGAGACTTATATATTTATTAAGTACAATATCTCATGCCATGATGTCGAATCTCAAAATGCAGGGCTCCCAAATTCCTAGCTACGCCACAGCTTTAATATTTAAAAATAAAACTATTGCCCAGACTTACAATGGCTATGTCAGGTTGTCCTGCTTTTAATGTCATTTCCGCTGTCATATGTGTGCCATTTGGGCATGGCTGGCAGCTGTCAGTGACAACGTTTAAGAACTCCCCACCCCGACACTGGGAAATATCAGCAGTGACTTCCCTTGCCAACTTGGTTTTACCTGTGGTGACGCTCACAGCTACAATGATGGCTATGATCTTTAAGAATATCTTGTGGAATACTAAAACCAGCAGTTTGATAAACTTGTCAAATAAAGTCACAAAAGCAGTTTGATAAACTTGTCAAATAAAGTCCCCCCAAAAAATTGTCAAAGAAAAAAAAGAAACGTGAATGTTTGTATAAGGGTTGATTACGGTTCCATGAAAAAAAAACGACAAAAGACAAAACGACCAGTGACAATACGACAAAAGACAAAACGACAAGTGACGAATCGACAAGGTGACAAAACGACATGATGACAAAACGACAAAGAGACAAAACGAAAATGTGAAAAAACGACAAGGTGACAAAACGACAAAGTGACAAAATGACAACGTGACAAAACGACAAAGTGACAAAATGACAATGAGACAAAACGACAAGGTGACAAAAAACGACAATGTGACAAAACGACAATGTGACAAAACGACACGGTGACAAAAAGACAAGGTGACAAAACGACAAAGGCAGATCACTGTAGCCTAATGAAGTCCTTGTGTCTCGCTGGAGCAACTTAGTTCCCTTTGGACATAGACCAGGGGTGTTAGACTCAATTGTAGACCAGGGGTGTTAGACTCAATTGTAGACCAGGGGTGTTAGACTCAATTGTAGACCAGGGGTGTTAGACTCAATTGTAGACCAGGGGTGTTAGACTCAATTGCTCAGCGGCCAAAACTTAAAATATGTAAGGTTGCGGGCCGAGCCTAAAAACATTCAAGAAGCAGAAAATTAAATGTATTTTTAAAACAATAATAATTCTGATCTACAGCCAGGGAAAATGCAACAGATTTGTTGGCTTTTCAAAATCGGAGGCTACCTCACATACTAAGTGTTATAACTCGAACACCGGCCACATTAAAGAAATTTGATGTCCGCAGCGATGGTGGCAATATTGTTACTTTGTTAGCGAAGTCGTTGGTCCAATTCTATCTTAGTCATTAGGAGAAATACCTTGCATTTGACAAATGTGCTCTAGAAGCTTCAATTTGTGTTCAACCGGGAAGTGTTGTGTTAGTGCAGTTTACTACAATACCAACTTTCATCATCAATCTTCAATTATCTTACCAAGGTAGGGTTATTTTTAACACATTTCTCATCATAATTACCATCCCTGCATGTAATAACCCTGTATCGTCCCCACCCAATCACGGTCTAACTCAGAGAAAATAGTTTAACTCCACTTTTAAATCTGCCTCATTAATTAATGAAAAGTGTTACAGATGTCATAGAGCTTTGGGTATGTTAAATAGCCAAATGAAAAAAAAGAGCTAATTACTTCAACGCTACGTGGCATTGTGCACCAGAACATAGGGTACTTACAGTAAAAATTGAGTCCCAAAAGTTAGAGTATTTACAATATAACAAGTCTCGTTTGACTTAGACACTGTAGCACCCCTGCCCCCCTCACACAAACACACCATTGTTAGGTGTTTGGAGACCTATATATAATTTTAGCATAAATTAACTTAAAGAATTCCAAGTCAACCATTTAACCTGTTTTTTGCCCAAACAACTAAAGCTACAAAGTAATGCATCAAGTTAGGTTGATGGCCAGTCATGGTCGGAGTAACCAGACAAAACTGTAGAGGTGTAGAAAGAAGACTTGTCGTTTTGTCACGTTGTCGTTTTTCACCTTGTCGTTTTGTCTCTTTGTCACCTTGTCGTTTTGTCACCTTGTCGTTTTGTCTTGTCACTTGTCGTTTTGTCTCTTGGCTTGTCGTTTTGTCTGGTTACCGTTGATTACAATGGCTTGAGCATATTTACACTTTATGTACTTTTCAATTTGACGTTTTGTTAGTTTTGGTTGTTGATGTTCAATCAACACTGATTGGTGCTACATAAACACTGATTGGTGCTACATAAACACTGATTGGTGCTACATAAACACTGATTGGTGCTACATAAACACTGATTGGTGCTACATAAACACTGATTGGTGCTACATAAACACTGATTGGTGCTACATAAACACTGATTGGTGCTACATAAACACTGATTGGTGCTACATAAACACTGATTGGTGCTACATAAACACTGATTGGTGCTACATAAACACTGATTGGTGCTACATAAACACTGATTGGTGCTACATAAACACTGATTGGTGCTACATAAACACTGATTGGTGCTACATAAACACTGATTGGTGCTACATAAACACTGATTGGTGCTACATAAACACTGATTGGTGCTACATAAACACTGATTGGTGCTACATAAACACTGATTGGTGCTACATAAACACTGATTGGTGCTACATAAACACTGATTGGTGCTACATAAACACTGATTGGTGCTACATAAACACTGATTGGTGCTACATAAACACTGATTGGTGCTACATAAACACTGATTGGTGCTACATAAACACTGATTGGTGCTACATAAACACTGATTGGTGCTACATATACACTGATTGGTGCTACATAAACACTGATTGGTGCTACATAAACACTGATTGGTGCCATATCAACACTGATTGGTGCTACATAAACACTGATTGGTGCCATATCAACACTGATTGGTGCTACATAAACACTGATTGGTGCTACATAAACACTGATTGGTGCTACATAAACACTGATTGGTGCTACATAAACACTGATTGGTGCTACATAAACACTGATTGGTGCTACATAAACACTGATTGGTGCTACATAAACACTGATTGGTGCTACATAAACACTGATTGGTGCTACATAAACACTGATTGGTGCTACATAAACACTGATTGGTGCTACATAAACACTGATTGGTGCTACATAAACACTGATTGGTGCTACATAAACACTGATTGGTGCTACATAAACACTGATTGGTGCTACATAAACACTGATTGGTGCTACATAAACACTGATTGGTGCTACATAAACACTGATTGGTGCTACATAAACACTGATTGGTGCTACATAAACACTGATTGGTGCTACATAAACACTGATTGGTGCTACATAAACACTGATTGGTGCTACATAAACACTGATTGGTGCTACATATACACTGATTGGTGCTACATAAACACTGATTGGTGCTACATAAACACTGATTGGTGCCATATCAACACTGATTGGTGCTACATAAACACTGATTAGTGCTACATAAACACTGATTGGTGCTACATAAACACTGATTAGTGCCATATCAACACTGATTGGTGCTACATAAACACTGATTAGTGCCATATCAACACTGATTGGTGCTACATAAACACTGATTGGTGCTACATAAACACTGATTAGTGCCATATCAACACTGATTGGTACTACATAAACACTGATTGGTGCTACATAAACACTGATTGGTGCTACATAAACACTGATTGGTGCTACATAAACACTGATTGGTGCTACATAAACACTGATTAGTGCCACATCAACATTGATTGGTGCTACATAAACACTGATTGGTGCTACATAAACACTGATTGGTGCTACATAAACACTGATTGGTGCTACATAAACACTGATTAGTGCCACATCAACATTGACTAGTGGTGATAATTAAAGTTTTCATTTACATTTACGATTTATTGGTTCCGTGGTGTAAAAGATAAGTTCTTGACTTTAAATATATGTTGTTGAAATGCGCTAACAAACTGCCTTTTCAGCTGACAAAAAAGTTCAGAGGAAAAATTAAAGCTAAAATAGAAGGGAAAAAAAAACAACCTCCTTTACAAATAAACTACGATAATTGTGTTCAGTTGAATGACATTATACATACATGTATTTGAATTGTGGTGACATATCTTGAAGCTTATTATAACAGAAAGTATTGAGACTTTGTCAAGGTTTCAACTATTAGTAAACTAGAAAACACGATTGAGTTGTATTAGCTGTTTTTATTGAGTTGTATTAGCTGTTTGTATTGAGCTGCCGTATTAGATGTTAGTATTGAGCTGTATGAGCTGTTTGTATTGAGCTGTATGAGCTTTTTGTATTTATATGTATGAACATTTTATATTGAGCTGTATGAGGTGTTTGCAATGAGATGTAGGAGCTGTTTGTATTGAGTTGTATGAAATGTTTGTATTGAGTTGTATGAAATGTTTGTATTGAGTTGTATGAAATGTTTGTATTGAGTTGTATGAAATGTTTGTATTGAATTGTATGAAATGTTTGTATTGAGCTGTATGAAATGTTTGTATTGAGTTGTATGAAATGTTTGTATTGAGTTGTATGAAATGTTTGTATTGAGTTGTATGAAATGTTTGTATTGAGTTGTATGAACTGTTATTGAGCTGTCAGCATAATAAAATACAGTGGCTAATGAAAGAAAATATGTCATGTATCTGTTTTTTGTTTGTTTTCTCATACGATTAAAAACTACATTATATTTGTCACGTTTCCGATCTGCAGTTGCTTGTGTGATATTTGATTCTGGCAGAGTCGACGTACTTTCCTAAATTTATTCGTTTATTTAATCATTAAAGCTTGTTTATGAAAACTGATTTTTTTCTTCATTTTCCTAGCTTGTGAAGTCATTAATTTGAAGATTATATAGTACTAGAAACGACCCGCGGGGTATCATACCCGAAGACTTGCTCATAGATAGTGCAAAGAACGCGGGACAAGAACGGCACAAACAGCAGCACGACAAAATAAAAACAGCGCGAGTGAACGTCGGGTGGAGGGGGGGGGGTTGAGGAACCACCGACACATTGTTTATCTCGAGCCATGCGCATTGCGGTTGTTGTTACCTGCCCCCGCCCCCACCCTGCACCACCATCGCTTGCCAACCATAAACTGTGATTGGTCGACCATAGCAAGGGTCATTTGTCGTGCTTGTTTGCACTTCTTGTGCTTTTCCTGGTTAATTATATATGTAGATGATTGTTTCAAAATAGTGTAATATGTAGGCAAGTCGTGGCTAGTTATAAAACAAAATAAAGGCCAAGTCACTAATTGCTAAGGATATCAAACAGGTTTATTCACTCAATACACAGAATAAACAGTGGTTAAGTCGCTTCACTCTCTATGCTACCTCTACTTTATCATGTCTACCAGACCTGTCTCAGTGTGTTACTGAACTGCTCACCGATCATGTCACTAGACTTCACGTGACCCAATTCCCCGTGATGCAACGGGACGATGCTCTCCTGACCCCTGGAGGTTAACTAAAGCAGACTGCTACAAATAGTATACAGAGACGTCTCAGTATTAAATTGAATCATAACTAGACGCCCCGCGGCGTAGTATACGCCGCAGACTTGCTCATGGAGAGTGCAAAGAAAGTGGAGAAAGAACTGACACAAACTACAGCACGAAGAAATCAAAACAACGCGAGTGAACGTCGGTTTTTTGGGGGGGGGGCTGCCGCTCATTGTTGGTTTCGAGACATTCGCACTGTGGTTATCTACCTGCACACCACCCTTTACCACATTAGCTTGCCAACCATAAACTGTGATTGGCCGACCCTAGCGAGGGTCACACCATGTTTGCAATAAAGGGGTAAAAGAACGGGCACAAACAGACATTTTTAAAAATTAAAAAAAAACCAATGTTTTCGCTGGGGCTTGAACCCAGGACCTTCCCCGTATAAGGCGGACGTTACAACCAGTACACTACGAATCTCACGTCATTCTGTGAAGGACAATGCAAGTGAATGGAAGGACCAATGTTGGTCTCAAAACATTGGTCGACCCCAGCGAGAGTCATTAGTCATGTTCGTTTGCACATACTTGCGTGGTGGTGTCCCGCTTGGTTGGGCGACGTAGAGAATTATATATATATATATAGAAAACACTAATAACAGGCATATATTAAATTATTATAACAGGCATATACTTCTATTCAGGTAGCTAGTTCTGAAATACAGTTTACAACATCAAATAGGAATCTTGGCTACATTATTTCTGAATTGTCTACTAAAGTCTTCACTCACATCTGACGCTCGGATTACAGCGCCATCCGGCTGATCAGCTCAATCTATCACTACCAAAGAGTTAATGGAAAGAAAACTGTGTGCTCTCTTTCTCTCTTGATTATTATAATTGTCTTCTTTCAGATTCCCCAAACAATAGATCGAAAAATTAAGGCGAGTACAATATTGAGCTACCAGGCTAGTTCTTTAAAAAAATGCTTTTCGAATGTTTTTATGTTGTTTTTTTTAAATTTGAATATAAGGCCACTTTATGAAACGTTTTATTATACAGCTTTGATGATACGCAAGCTTTCAAATACTTGAGATACTTCACCATAATTCAAGTTGGGATGCTGTCAAACATTGCATCCACAAGTCTCACAGTTGAGATTAGTCTAACTCAACCAACATAAACACCACAGGGGATTGTTTCTCACATCAAGCTCATGGCTCTAGTGGGCCACATTCAGCCCGGCCTGCAATTATATCAGACTCAAGGGTTCATGACCAAAACTTCAATTATTTACAACCCAAAAGAGAATTTTAGGCACACTAAATTAATTTTTCTGAAATTTAAAGAACAAATCAGATATCCTCTGGAGATTTCTAAATCTGATAGTGCAATACTCAATTCATGGACAGCACAAAAAAGCTTTACATTTTTCATGAAATACATTCCGCTTGATGCAGCGAAAGCATTCAAATCACCAATGCAACTACTCTCCATTTTATGTTGCTAATCAAGGTCTCTCGCAGTGCACACTTTACTTTAAAAAAAAACAACAACAAAAAACAAACAACCCATGACTTACTTTGCTCCAACTCACAACGAACTGAAGTGACTTAGAAGAACAGAAAAGTAAGATTGAGCTGTCACTGAGACATAGACGTTAATGAAAATTCAAAATGGAACAAAAGACCAGGAGTGTAATGGCTCACTTGAAACCAAGTACATTACAACACTGTGTGGAGTTGGCACAGCTCACTGTCTCCCCATCTTGCATAGTAACGAGCAGCACAATAAGGCCTCAGTTGAGAGTGACTATAGACTAACAAGAAACATATAAAAAAATATAAGTAGCATGCCTCACAGTGTAAACCTACCCGCCTTCAACCCACACAGTTACAAATCGTGCTGCGATCTAAGGGCAATAAACATGTTTTTTCAATTATATTTTTTAGGACAGCAGCAGTTATGTTAAAAAAATGATTGAAAAATTAGTTATGTAGAATGTAGACACACATTGGTAAAAAAAATCTATGAGGCGCAGATCTTTGAATATTTCGGCTGCTTTAAAAAGAAAATTGATTTTGTGTAAACAAGGCTGTACGGTGACAGAGTTATGCTAACAATTGTTCACACCAGGAAACGTCATGTCTTAATACGTTATGATTCTATATTTAGACGAAGACCAGAAGGCTTCATGCCTCATTACGTAATGTAACTACTATCTTTAGACAAAAACTAGAAAATTTCAGATCTCATTTCCTAATGTTAATATTTTTAAACAAAGTTTTTTTCCATTTAGAAGTAACGTTTGCCAAAATTTTTACTTAAACTTAAATAAAGTTGTAAAGAAATTTGTATCGTTGTCAATGCACTAACTTGCGTCAACTGAATGTAGAATATTGGTTGCGATAACGACTCTTAATGAATGCCAGGACATTTGATTAATCTTTTAAAGAAATCGGTCCAAGTGATATACACCCTAGATGGATATTTCTATTAATAGATGTGCACCATGAAATGATATGGCCTAATAATAGCAGCGTTAAACCCTTATGTATTAGAATGAGAACCGTCAGTCTGGTTAAATAAGTGACAATCTGGGGAAATATATGAAATTCTTGGGAAATGTCTGACATTCTGGGAAATATAAGATAGCCTGGGTAAATATGTGACAGTCTGGGTAAATATGTGACAGTCTGGGGAAATATGTGTCAGTCTTGAGCCATTTGTGGCATTGGTTGACAAGCTCCAAGCTCTGGTCTTATCATATTTATTTTACAAGTTACAGATGATCTTTCCATTCAGAAGATTATTGCCTCCTATGGTAATATTAATATAGTTTACTTTCTTTAAAATAAAAAAATTACTAATTATATAAATAAATGATTTTTGTGCAAGAACCCCATAATTATTGCACATCAATTAAAGTTGCATTGAGGATTTCCGCCATCAATTATGGAAAGTTTAGAAACAAAGAAAACAGAGACATATTTAAAAAATAAAAAACATTTTAATAACATTAAAAATCAATCACAATGCATAGTATATTAATTAACACATCTTAAATTTGTATATCCTTACAATTTTACATGAACATAAAATGCTGATTTTTCAAGGCTAAATCTGAACATGATTATTCATGTCATCTTAAAAGGCAGAATTGAACATTACAATAAAAGGGAGGTAACTTGAAACATTGAGTCAGATTTAGGTATTCTAGGTCAACAAATGAACGAAAATGAATAAGTTCCATTTTATTCCTATACATATAAGATCAGAAGATACTCTTGAAATGAGATAACAAATATTCTGGCTGACGCTTACATGAATTAGTGTGAGAACCTCTGAAACACAATCCGACTTTCTAATACGCATGGTAGTCACAGATTTTTGTTTTTTTAAGTCACTTTGAAGGCAACACAAAAAAAAATTGTGTCTAGTTTGTGAATATGTGAGGAGAGATAATGTAGAATGTATTCATGAGTTTAAACAAACCAATTTTATTAGGCCATTGCTCAATTTAAACAACAAATCTGTCTAAATATTATTTTGCTGATTGAATGATAAAGCTTTTTTCCCTTTTTAAAATATGTTTTATTAAACTTTCCACACATTGTGTTAGACTTTATACAACTGATAAGCTAGAGGTCAACTTGAAAAAAAAATGTACGTCTTTTCTATGGGTTTGTTATGTTTACATCCCATTGAGAATCTTTCCCATTTTCTGGCCAGGACAGGAGTAAACTTACATTTACATCAGTGCTGGGCAAAACATTCAGGGCGAGGGCCGCATTAGTAAAAAAAAACATAATGTCACATGAGACTTAAATTAACAATATTCAGCCTCAGTACAAGTACAAATATTCCCTTTTGATATAAAAATGCATGAATTTATCTTTTTGAATTCGATGGGATGTTCTGCACAAAACCCTGCATGTGTCCAGCTGACCGCAGTTTGCCCCATCCATGCCATAAGTAGATCCAGCCAATTATCCATCACAAAAAACATATCATAACAGATCCTTTAATTAAAAAATATTGGATGCAACATTATCACATACATAAGTAACAGATGTAAAGATTTACACAATTATCACATATATAAGTAACGTATGTAAAGAATGACACAAATATCACTAATGAAGTAGCCATTCAAGCTAAATGAAATCAAATCTCAAACCAAGGAGGACATCACATTTTTATTTTACCATGCTTACAATAAAATTTAACTTTGAACCATGTTTATAATTTCATGAGAAGCCATGTTTATAATTCATATCAACAATCATAAACATCATGCTATTAATTCTATAATTTAAAAAAAATTTGAAACAAAAGGATTTTTTAAAACATTCTTTTATTATAATTCACTAAATAGGACAAAATAAATTATTCCCACACAATTTTTCATGTCTACACAAATAAAAGCGTGGACGCCAAGTATGGAAAAGTCCATGGAATGAGTACTAGTACTAGTTATGAATATGAAACATCATGTGGATTCATAAATATGAGAATTATGTGTCAATCTCTGTCAACATACAACCATGTGTCAAACATATACAGTGTGTCTCCAAAGCACAGTGATTGAGAGCACACAAGAAAATGTTACTTGTACCACAAAACTTCAAGGCAATGTATGGCTCCTGTACAATCCTAAAAACATGCAGGATATTAATCTAAACCAGTGGTTCCCAAACTTTTTTTACCCGTGGACCCCTTTTATAGTAAAAACTTGCCCACGGACCCCCAAGTGAAAACGCCACATGAATGTATAGTATACAAATTTACTAATTAAATTAACAACAACATTTTGTTGAAGAATTATTTATTTAAATTAAACTGTTGTTAAATTAAAAAAGAAATTAATGACTTGGATGAACTTAATGAGAATTTAATAATTTTATGAGTATATTAATGTCCGGCTCAATGTTTGTGAGTAGTAAATGCAAATCCCCACGAGCACAAATGTATAGCCGGTTTCTTTTGTTTGTGATGAGGTTCATAACGGCACTGAATCCTTGTTCTACCAAAGAGGAGGACGGGAAAGCAGTCAACAACTTTTGTACATTAACCCATAATGCAGGACATAATATTGTGATCTCTTTTTATAACCAGAATGTGTGGTATCCTTGTTCAAACATTGGTTTAAGTTCCTCATTTGTGGATAATTCAATAAGTTGCTCCTGTATTAGTATGGATTCATCTATGTCTGGGATCTGAGTTTTTCCCCGAGCAAAAGGGTTGAACACCCAGTCGGGAATATCCAAGTGAAGAATGTCTTGAAATCTTCGGTTCAGGTCTGCACGAAGAGCCGCTAAGTGTTGGCCATAGGTAAACAAGTCTTCATCTCTATTTTGCAATTTCGAGAGATTTTGAATCTGAGAACATTCTCCTCTCCCCAAGTTTTGATTATACAGAAATTTTTTTGAAACAAACGCAGATATTACGCTTTTAGTTTTGATTAAATTTAATAGGTCACCTTGTAGTTTCAAAATTAGTTTCGTTAAATTTGGAAAAAACAAATCTGTCTTGTAAGCTATGTCATTTTTTGAGTTGATTACCTTTGTCTCAAACTAAAATCATTGTCTTTGCCTTCCAGGAATTCCAGCACTAAATAAAAGAGAGCATAAAATCGATTTAAACAAGCACTTTAGATAACCTTCCTACTTCTGTGAGAAGTAGTAAACAATTATAGTCTTCATCATTTTCCAAACAAAGTTTAGCAAATAATATCTCATTGAAGGCATTCCTTTTGATTTTATTAACTGCTCTAATGACATAATCTAGTGATCCGTGCAAACGTTCACTAAGATTTTTGCAACAAATTGATGTCGATGAATGACACAATGCACTGAACATAGATGTGGTACAGCCTGTTTTAGGTATGCCAGAAAGCCTCGGTATCTTCCTACCATTGCCGGAGCACTGTCAGTAGTAACAGAAATGATATTAGTCAGGAGTATAGCTTTTTCATCGACAAATATTTTTAATTCAGGAAATAACATTTCACCTTTTGTATCTGTTTCCAAACATTTAGCAAACAACAGTTCTTGGCAAAATTGTTCTTCTTTTACAAATTTTACATTAGCTAAAAGTAAAGCCTCGTTTCCTGGTAAAGTGCACTCGTCAAGCTGTAAGGAAAATTCAGATGGTTTTAAGTAATCACATAAAGAATTTTCAACACTCTGAGCCATTTCGTTAATCCTTCCTTGGACTGAATTATTGCTCAGTTGATTTCTTTTTGAGATGGCGAAACCTGGTTTGTTCAACACAGTGCTTATCACCTCACTTACAGCTGGTAAATAAGTTCTTCGCTAATTGTGTGTGGCTTTCCAGACTTTGCAATCAATAAAGAAATATTACAAGACGCACGCAGTCCATCGTCATCTCACTTAGATGTTGTCCCTATGAGTCGTTGAAGTGATGGCGTTTTCAAATATGTTTCTTGGACTGCTTAAGAAAATCGTTAAATCTTTATCTTTTTTTATCACTATGGATTTTCATTAAATGTTCCTTAAGCTTGGGAGGTTTCATAGAATCATTCGACTAGGTTTTATTTTACAGAAGACGCATTGGTAAAATACTATTTCCTGGTGATGAAATAAAGCCGTACTTCAAATATTCAACATTGTACTGTCTACATTTTTTCTTTGGAACACTCATCATATAAGAACAATTGTATATAAATGTTTTATTTGAAACGGTTACTTAACTATTAATTATTAACCTTTTCAATGGAATGCTGGAGTAGAACCCTTTAGAATTGTTTGACGTGAGATGGAAGGATACAATTCTATCTCATTTTTTTAAAAGAAACGTACGATACCTTTGTGAGTTTTTTTTTATTTATTAAAAATTAACCTTAAGGTATTACTATATTGAAAATGTGATACATATTGTTTTCAAAAGATATAAATTGTATTCAAATATTAAATCTACGTACGTTCAAAAGTAAACTATCTGATAACAACACAAAATTCAACTATATCAAAACTTCCAACTAACAATACTAAACTTCCTTTAGCCTTTATCCTAAGATTGGGAAAATTTGATTATGCACTTCGTATCAGCATTACATAAAGATAAATTGTCGATTACATGTACGGCTTTTTCAGACTTTATAAGTAGCTGCATAGTTGCGTTGCTGTATAAAATTATTTTCGGTAGTCTGTCTCACACTGCGCCATCTTAAACTTTGAAGAAGAAAAAAGAGGGTGGGGGGAGGAGGTGAGGTAGAGATTTCTATGCTTCAATATTTTAGGTTTCTAAATTAATTTTTAATGTTAATTACATTTTAAAAAATTATCATAATATATTATAAAATATTTTAAAATATATTTTTGCTATTTAACTCTAAAAAAGTGTGCGGTCGAATTTTGAATTTAAACAAGTCTTTTTGCTGACTCGACTCATGAATTTTTAATCGTCCAATGATATCAAATGTGGTATCAATGGAAAGCTGTTGGTAAACCACATAAGATATAAGATTTTAAATATGACTTACCGACATGTCAAAATTTACCCAACCCGGCTATCATCGTCATTTCCGTTAAAATATTAAATTTTATGACCCACATATAGGGTCTCCACCTTTTTCACGCATCAAACTTGACATACCTTTCAATTAACCAATCATTTTGATTGGTTACAGCTGTGGAAATTTCGTAGTTTTTTTTAGTTTTCTAGGTCAAAAAACTTAATTTTACTCAGGACCTAAAAATCGCTACTACAGTATTCATTGTACTTTATTTTTATTTCCGTAATAATTTTTAAAAAAAACAAAAAAACAACATAATTTTATTATTTTTATACTAAACCTTCCGCGGACCCCCTGACGTTGTTCAGGGACCCCCAAATCAATTTTAATTTTCCATGGACCCCCTGAACGGTTCCGCGGACCCCTGGGGGTCCGTAGGGACCACTTTGGGAACCACTGATCTAAACTAACAATATGTTTGGTGCCCTTTTTAGTGCATTGGAATAAAAGCGTATTTCAAAACATCTTTTTTTTACCCTTTATTTACCCATTTTTTTATTTTACAATTTTAAAAAATTTAATTGTTATTTTTCTATCTTCGCCCAGTTGTAGCAATTACAATTTGTGAGGAAACCTCATTCTTCAAAGAAAAAAATACAATTTTTAAAGATGTATTTATTATTTTCCTTTGATTACCTCAAAGACAATAATTTGTTAACAATTATAAAAAAAACAACCAAAAAACCAAAACAAATGATAAAGAACTAGTCCACCGTGAGTACAAATTCAATGAAATTTTGGAATATGATATTGTCACCGGAGATACAGATTGTGCAAGCTAAAAAAAAAGCGTGTAATAAAAATATTAAATAGATACATATTATTTTACATATATATGTGTATCTAATATATAAAGCTCAGTTGGTGTTTGTATCTTTGTATGTTTGTATGTTTCACTTTTTGACTTTCTGTTAGACAGCCACGGAAAAACCAAATGACGGACAGGGACCAAATTTGGCAGGACGGTTCCTTTTACCCTGAAGGTGGTTTTAAGTTAGTTTTTGTAATTGTCCCTTTTGCCCAAATGCCATAAATTAAATAATAAGAAAATGCAGAGACAAAGAAAAAATTTAACATCATTTCTGTATTGAACAAATTTACGCGGACTTTCAAGTGCCGTTCAAAGCGAGTTACTTTTGGTGACGTTTTTTTCCCCCATACTTTATTTTTAGCGGTGCGTATTCAAAAAATATTATGTCTAATTACGTTGCGCAAATTTTCGTGTATGCTTCATAATTTGAGCTGTGTAGTACAAAGAATTGTCATTTTCTTTACTGTTACTTTCTTTATATTAGATAGACACGTAAACATATTTAATTACAACTGCCACACGATGCATTAGATTTAATTTTTTACACGTTTAAATTTAATTGCGAATTTGTTTTAATTATTTTCTGTTCCATAACTCGACATTTAATAAAAACCTATTTATGTAATAATTGTGTCAGTATTTTTTTCAAGGCTTCATTTTTAGCGGTGTGCGTTCTAAAATCTTTTATCGCCTGATTACTGTGCGCACATTTTCGTGTACGCATCTTCAATTTAGCTGTGTCCTATTAATATAACATTTATATTTTGTTTGTCTTTTACATTAGCTATAGTTTTTTAAATAACCTATACACTATAATATATACTAATAATATACTATTTAAACTTAGGCTACCGGACCAATTAACATAAGTAGATTAAACTAATTAAAGTGATCCTGAAAACGCTTAATTATTTTGTATTGCGAATTGAATATGTTATGTTCATTCCTTTGATGATGGATTACCATAGGCCATTTTTAAAATCAATTATTGTCATGGTTTCACATGCGTTTTTAACATAAAATTAATTTAAAAAAATAATAAAAAATTAGGAATATAGCCTAATTTCTTTATTTATCTTTATTATCTTTATCTCATAGACGCTGTTGCAAATATTGTATTAATTACAATTGTGTTACGACGCAGTGTCGTAAATATATAAGAGCTTTTTAGTGACGACAGTGGCAGAGATATTTTGGAAAAATGTCAACAAAGCAGTGGCCTTTTTTAATGGATGCAAATAAACAAACATAAAAATATCAACTGAGCTTTATATATTACATAAACGTTTAAATTATTTCATTTCAATTATTTTTACAATGCATTGTATTAATATTTTACATGCAATGAATAAAATTTGGATCTTTAAAAATTTAATTCATAACTCGACATTTAATTAAAAACCATAGATGTAGCGAGTTTATTTTATGTTGAAAATCATGGCCTATGTCAAATAAACTTACACTTTAAAACAGTTTACTTAAGCTTTATATACACTATACATTATAAACTTTCGCTACCGAACGTATTAACAAAACTTGACTAAATTTAATGAAGTGATCCTGAAAACGCTTAATTAATATGAATTGCGAATTGAATATGTTTTAATGTTCATTCCTTTGTATTCAGAATAGCATAGGCCATTTCTAAAATTGCCTTTTAATCATTTTTAAGATGCACTTATTAACAGACGGTTGAATCTTTTTTTTTCCATTTTTATTTTATTTTTCAGATATAAAATCTGGTGTGTGTGTGTGCATTGAATATAATTTTAAAAATATGATGCCTTCTTATCCAAAATAGGAAAAAAAAATATTCCTTTTTGAAATTATACACATTGCTTATAAACCGTAAATATAAATCGTAAAATATAGAGACAAAAAAATATTAAATTTTATTTCCCTGTTACGACAATTATGAATACGTCAAAAGGAGGAGTTATTTTGGTCCAGTACATTTACTTTATAACAAGACTTTATTTTATGCGGCCAGCTTTCTATATTGTCTAAATATGGTGTGCACATTTTTTATATCATTTTAGTATACGACCGGTTTTTTTTAAAAGTATTTTAGAAAGTACATTTATAATTTTGTTTATTTGCGCTATGAGTCACTTAGCTTTTGCCTTTTAAAGGGATAGTGCCACATGTTCTTTATCTCATAGACGTGGTTACAAATATTATATAACTTACAATTGTGATACGATGCAGTTTCGTAATTATATATTAAATTTTTGAGTGACGAGGGGGGTAGAGCTCTTTCGGAAAACCTATAAGTTATGTTAATTTTGTACAAGTGGGAATGAAATTGTAAATTTAGTTATTATGGTCGACAAGAATCATTATTTAATAAATCATATCTTTTAAATAGTAAGGTTATATTAAAAGGCACTGCATTAAGTGAAAACAACTCACATGCTACCTCACTTTGGTGAGACCTGTACTAGAATATGCATCTTCTGTATGGGACCCATCCACCAAAGAAAACATTGATAAACTAGAACAAATTCAAAAAAGAGCTGCCAGATTTATTACTGGAGAATATTCAAAACTGACAAGAATAACACCATTAGTTAAATCATTAAACCTTGAAACACTAGAGGATAGAAGAACCAAGAGCAAAGTAGTAATCATACATAAAGCAATTAACTCTAATTTAGAAATACAACACAAAGATAACTTAATACGACCCTCAGATAGACATAAGGATAAAAACACCTTTCTTATTCCGTATGCAAGAACAAACACATACAAGTTTTCCTTCTTCCCGCCCGGAATTCGGGCGTGGAATGGGTTGCCTGAAGAATCCAGGAAAACCAACACTTTATCAACATTTAAATCTCTAATAGAAATGCAGGACTAAACACAAACCATAGATAAGCGTAGGACACAATAATCTTCTGTATAGAAGGAGCGTCTGTAAACAGATAAGATAAGATAACAACTCACGCGGTAAAATGGCATATCTCTGTTTCTCATAAGATTTTAACTAAATAGATGAATCTGAAATTTAACTTAATTTAAAAATTGTAATAACCAGCAACTTATACTTGGATAAAGGGTCAGCACACTCCCGCTACAAAGTGCGGGTATTTTTCTAGTATATATATATTTGTCATCAGCATAAATAAAAAAAAACGTTTGTTAGACTTGTGTAGTAAAAAAAGTCTTAATAATTACAGTGTAAGTTAACAGACTTAAAAAAATTATATTCAATATTGTAAACAAACATGTTACAAAGAAATAGTTTGTTGTGCTGCTGTCTGTTTTGTTACGGTTAAATAATCTTACACGAGACAAGATTAAATAACTGAAGATGTGGTATTCAAATCGACATGATTGTTTCTCATAACCAAAGGCTCAGGTAATTGTTTTGTCAAAATGAAGAGATTCAAGTTTTGCTGCATGAGACAGAAATATTCTTTGGACCAGGGTTAACAATACCTTTTGCTTAAAGATGGTCTATCCAATAATTTTATTCATGACAGTTTTCAGCTATGGAAATTTAACAATTGTACAAAAAGTAAAAATACTTAGCATATTTTATAGAAGCTTACATATAAAAAATATACATTCTATTTTCATACATTTATATTTATGTACATACAATTTTAACATAGACATTCATCAATCATTTAAATAAACATGTTTATCTAAATAACTTTAACATAAGTCTTAAAACCTGCCTTAAAAATATAAATTAGTTGGTGAAATCTTTGCAGACATAGCACATTTTGTAGACCCCCCTCCCCCAACCACAATTACATACCCTCCCGGCTGCACAGGCCTTTCACATTATGTAATGACAAGTTTGAATAGAAAGTGTTAAAATAACACTTTAAAATGTTTACTTTAAACTTGAAAAAGAAATAATAAAGACACAAACAAATTGTGTAAAGAAATTTTCATAATAAAATAATGACCTTGTCTATTAAGCATAAATACATTTAAAAAAAAATACACCAGTTGATTTTAGCTGCTTAAAAGGTGAGCATTTTATCAGTAGAACTAAAGTTTGTGTTGATATAAATTAAGCATGTGTTAAACAAGTTGTGTCATTAGGATAAATGCTACTAGACTCCTTTTCATAACCCTTTTAGTTGAAAATGCCCATCCGCCTCGAAATTCCTAGATACGCAACTGCCAAAGGAATACAAGTTAACAACTAACGGACGGATAGAGATAGAAACCACGATAATATAACTAAAGTAACGCTGGCAAACCTGGGTCCAAAGCAACTTCTTTTGTGATCCATTGTGGCTTGTGTGGTTTGTAAAGTTTTCTCGTTGTGTCTTGATTTGCCCATGTCCCTAGGCTGCGTGGTACTTTGATAGACGGTAGGTCTCATTGTTGTCAGCTGTCGTTCCATGCATGTGTTGTTTACTACTATCATGTCATCAAATTTACAACATATGGTGGTGTCATCAAAACCGGAGCAACCTTGACCTTCATAACTAAGCTCCAGTGACCAACCAGTACCGCATACATGGCAGCCAGAGCAGGCGAATTCACAGTTGATGCAATGAACCGGACTGGGTGCAAGTTTTTTTCTGAAGAATGATTTCTTGCAGAGAATCAAAGTATCTCTGGTGCTATTGCATGGTTCAGCTTCAACTTCGTTCTGTGGGTAAAGATATTACGGGTAAAGATTGTTACATTAAAATTTACTCTCATATTTTGTATAAGTTACTGGTGTGTTACTGGATTAAGTGTATAGAAAGATACATGTCAGACAATGTTCCCTCTATGGTCCGTGCGCAAAGTAAGAAAACTCATGTGCAAAGTTGCTCAGCATCAAGTGTTTGTACAAAATTTTTAAAAATTTGCTGCGCGTCTATTCTAAACTGCTGCGCGGCGTCAGTCAGATATCTGCCCAGCCACGCAGGCGCGCAGCTTAAAGGGAGCATTCATGTCAGATTGTGTTTAAGTGAAAATGGGCATTGTATGTGGCCAGAGTCTCTTAGCTCAATACGCTTTATTTAAAAAAAACGTAAGTGTGAGCTGGAAAGTCTTTATCAAAGTGTAAATTTTAATTTTGAAATTTTAAAAATAATTTTTAGTCTATTGCACATTCTCATTAATATAATAATTTGATTATCGAAGATAGAAAGAAATTATCTATAAATATAATTCACCAAAGCGAGTATGTGCAAATAAGCCTGACAAATGACCCTCGCTGGAGACGACCAATCAATTTATGGTTTGGCAAGCGGAGGTGGTGGAGAGAGGGGCAACAAATGCTCTTGCGTTGCTCCTTCGCAGGTAACATGTGATTCGTTAAGCAGTGGTTATCACGTCCGCCTTACACGCGGAAGGTCCTGGGTTCAAGCCACAGCGAAAACGTTATTTTTCTTAATTTTTAAACACGTGTGTTTGTGCTGTTCTTTTCCCCTTTTTTTGCAAACATGGCTGACCCTCGCTAGGGTCGGCTAATCACAGTTTATGGTTGGCAAGTAAGGGTGGTGGGCAGGTAGATAACCGCTGTGCGAATGTCCCGAGACCAACGATGCGACGATGGTTCCCTCCACCTACGTTCACTTGCGTTGTTTTGATTTCTTCGTGCTGTAGTTTGTGTGGTTTTTGTCCACACTTTCTTTACACTATCCATGAGAAACTCTGCGGCGTATCTAGTTTTCTTTAAAACAACATTCTCATTTGTATAATCATTCGATTATCGAAGATAGACAAAAATTATTTTCTTTACAACATTGAATTTTTATATAACACCCGATTAAAGTCACAGGTTACTCGACATAAACAAAACATTTTGAATAAATAAACTGAGCTCCCCTACACATATTTTGGCTCAGTGAAGTAGACGCTGTCAACCAAGATAATTTGAGCCTGGTAGAAAATGAAGGGAAACAATACTTAAACTGTACAAACCAGTCAAACACTTGAGGCAAAGAGAGAATGGATCTCAGTAGAATTATGTCAAAGTCATACACTTTTGACAAATATTCTTTCTAAGGTTTGTTGGTCCGTGTGCAAAGTAAAAAAAAACCAAACTCCTGTGCAAAGTTGCATAACATCCATTTTTGTGTGCAATATTTTACAAATTTTGCTGCGCGGTAATTCTAAACTGCTGCGCAGCCTAATGGGGAATTTTGGTTTGGACAATGATCCATAAGAACTAATATATATATTAGAGCTGCGGAAATTAACGATTAATTAATCGATTAATTGTTAAAACTTTCAGCGATTAAAATTAATTTGATAAATTAAAATTCAATAAAATTTAAGAAAATATTTATAATTTGTTTTCTCCAATTTATTAATAATTTATATCTTTTGTTGCTTACAAAATACTTACATACTTTTCCCTCTTATTATTATTATTTATTTAGACATGCATAGGTACACAAAAAGGTTTTTCTTCCTTATTTCTTGTATAGCAGAACGAATTTGCTGTGTTATTTGGGAGCCATGGAATTACCACATCTTACCGATTTCACGAAATAATTAATCGCGACTTAACAGGATCTATATATGCATTATAAAGTTATAATTTATTCAAAATTAATCGATTAGATTTTTCCCGATTAATCGAAAAAAAATAATTAAAATCAGTACTAGCCCTAATATATATATATATATATATATATATATATATATATATATATATATATATATATATATATATATATATATATATATATATATATATAATGAAAGATTTCGCTGACAGAAAACTATGCTAAGTATAGTACTGCAATTTTTAACGCAATGTCCCTTGGGAAAAATTGCGTTTATATATTTGAAATGTCTGTGCTGTCTGTTCAAGCTTGCACAAGCAACTCCTCCTGAACCATAAAAGATAGAGGGTTCGGATCTTTGCAAATATGTTAAGGAGGTCCCAAGGATGTGCATGGGAAAAAAAAATATCGAAAAGGTTTACCGGATTTCCTGGAAAATCCAAATTACCCAAAAAAATATCACTGTTGTCAATTTCTTGCCAACCATAACAGCTATCGGGTTGAAACAAATGGCAAACGATAGCTAATAATATTTAGAACAATGTTGGAGAAGGAATTTTAGAACAATCTGTATGTATTCGACTACCGTAATTTTAGCAGCAATTTGTAGATAGCAATTGTTTTGTTTACTTTCATAATTATTGATTTGAAATGACTTTTTAATGTAATCTAGAATGATAGTTAATGGGGTTTTCCCACTTTGTGAATGCTAATGTTCGATTGGTGCGCGGTGCACATTATTGGTGTGATGTAGCGTGAGGGGATATGAGTCATTTTTTGTTTACTTCTGGAATTACTGATTTGAAATGACTTTTAATGTAATCTAGAATAATTTCCCTTGAATAAAAAAATAGGAAATTCTTTGTTGGAAATTGCATTTAAATACTCATTCAAGTTTTTATTACTTGTTTTACAACAGGCTCCAGGGGTTACAAGCTTGATCTAAAGTCTGGTGGTTTAGTGAAGTTCATGTGTGGAGACAAAAAAATGATAATTAGGACCAAATTAAATAGCACGGAGGCTGTGGAGAAGTTATAGGCCCTTCGCACCTCTGATAACAATGACGATCAATTGGGTGGAAAAAAAAGCTAGAGAGTAATCTTCTTTCTGTATATATATATTTACTGATAGAAGATTACTCTCTAGTTAAGTTAAATATATATAAATTAGGGCTGTAAAGGATAACTTTAAATTTAATCGTTAACTTTTGAAAAATTAACAATTAATTAATCGTTACTTTCGATTAAAGCAAAAAATTTAAATTTATGATGTCATAAGTAACACTTATTAAAGTTCCTGTTGAAAATCTAAATAACACTGGGATGTCTCCTTTATATGTCATCTTTTAACCAACTACACAAAAAGACAAGTGTGTTGACATTATTTGGTTCAAGTGATGAGCGGGTCTAATTGACAATATAACCAGCCGAGCTGAACAATCATTCACATAGAACTGAGGTAACTGGTATGCACAAAACGGTCTTGGCAAGGAATGAAATTATCGGATATCGGTGTTCATTAAGTTTCCACTATTGTAGAGGTTTAATTGATTCAGGAACTTTCATATCCATTGTGTAACGCAGTAATTCATCAGAAGAGCTGTCATCATTTTCTGTCTCTGATTGAGACTCCATTACTGGCCTTAGCTTAAGACGCTTTTCATTTGATTTGATAAGTAGGCGAAGTGTTAGAACCATGGTAGGCAAACGATTTCTCACAATGGATACAATAAACTTTATTAGCATTTTGAACATTCCACTCAGCCCATCAGTTTAAAACCAAAATGTTCGTGTAATCGTCAGGAAGTTTGTTATTATTTATCGGCCGCTATTTTTTTAATATATTTTTTTTAGTTTTTGACTTCCAAAAGTGATGTGTCGATTAATCATTAAAAAATAATTTAATCGTTAAAATTTTTAACGATTTATCGAGAAATTAATTGTTAATTTTCGCAGCCCTAATATAAATAAATGCTTATATCTTTTTCCTTCATGCCTTACTATACCTTTCAGCTGATTGCCATAAAAACTTATCAAAGTTGTTGAGAATCATACTGCTAAGATTTATGGCAATAAAAAAAATTAGCACTCTTTTATGGTCATTTTTTTCCCCTTATACGAGCTATATAGAAATTATTTTAAACATGGGCTACTTGGTGAATGGATGGATCAAACCAAACCTGGGGTATAAAAATTTGAAATTTAAAATACCATAGGGAATTAAAATCCTGATGTTCATTCCTTCGGGGCTGGAGGACCATATATCTTTTTTCGTAAATATTTAAAACTTTTCCCCCTATTCAATTTTGCACATTTACATATATTGACATATACTATATACCCATCATGATCCAGATTGAAATCTATAGGGGTTTTTAATGTTATATCTTGCACAGATTGGGCCCTCCATTTTGTTCTAATTTAAGCTTTATAAATATTTTATTAATCTGATTAACATGAAACCTTGGGAAGTTGTGCACACACCGACAAATTATAACTCATCGGTTTTTTTCAATTTCGTAACATCGAAGATTAAGATCATACAATGCGTGCATGATAAGTCATAGAGTTAAAAATAAACTTACGGTCTGAGGGTCGTAGGGCACACGCGTCTGGAAGAAATAAGTATAAAAAAACAAAAAGAGAGTTTGGGGAGGGGGCTTCAACTTACACTGGGATCATCAGCTTTGGTGCATGGCAAACACATAGTATATCCTTTACTTGCCATATTCTCAGTCATGAAGTGGCCAGGTGAACAAGCCTGGCACTTTCCATCCGAGTCATTGAAAAATCGCCCAGCGCCACAAGGGGGATTATTCACTCTCTTTCCTCTGACTGGCTTGGCCGGCAGTGGTTTGGAAGGCACATCCGGGTCACACAGGTAACATGCAGTAGTGACGTGTTGCATGGCCGTAATGGTAACGAGTAGAAATACGAATTTAATGGGCCTCAGTCCACAAATATACCGGGCGTCTGGCATTCTATTCTGATAATAGCTGTGAATTTAAAATGGAAATAAAATGATTTGCAAAAAAACAACAAAAAAAAACAAACACACACACACACAAAAAAACAAACTTATGGCATGTCACACCAACATTTAACAACACATTATACAAACTTATGAAACACATCACACATNCATACAGAGATACTGGTGACCTCATCCCATACAGAGATACTGGTGACCTCATCCCATACAGAGATAGTAGTGACATCATCACATACAGAGATAGTAGTGACCTCATCGCATACAGAGATACTGGTGACCTCATCCCATACAGAGATACTGGTGACCTCATCCCATACAGAGATAGTAGTGACATCATCCCATACAGAGATAGTAGTGACATCATCACATACAGAGATAGTAGTGACATCATCACATACAGAGATACTGGTGACCTCATCCCATACAGAGATAGTAGTGACATCATCTCATACAGAGATACTGGTGACCTCATCCCATACAGAGATACTGGTGACCTCATCCCATACAGATATAGTAGTGACATCATCACATACAGAGATAGTAGTGACATCATCTCATACAGAGATACTGGTGACCTCATCACATACAGAGATACTGGTGACCTCATCCCATACAGAGATAGTAGTGACATCATCCCATACAGATATAGTAGTGACATCATCACATACAGAGATACTGGTGACCTCATACATACAGAGATACTGGTGACCTCATTTCATACAGAGATAGTAGTGACATCATAACATACAGAGATAGTAGTGACATCACCATACAGAGATAGTAGTGACATCATCCCATACAGTGATACTGTGACCTCATCCCAATACAGTGATACTGGTGACCTCATCCCAATAAAGTGATACTTGTGACCTTATCCCATGCATATTAATACATGTAATTAGCCTCCATATTCGCGGCTGAGTTTTTTGTTAACGCCAACCTCATGTCATTCTCAACATTTAATTCCTTCATTTATTTTGTTTTAAACCAATAAGTTTTACAAATTCTATTCTCGTAGAGATTCAGATATGTATACATAGATGGAACTAAAACATTGCCCATGTTGTAGGTATGAATGTTGGATACCCCACTAGAATTGTGGGAGCAATTTTTCACTCAGCAAGTTACGTTTTTAGGAATCATCACATGTACTAGAATTCACATTTTACAGCATTTTAACTTCAAGGCAACATTAAAAAATAAAAATTAAATTTTGTTGACAATCTTTTAAAAATATAGTTACTGTATCAGTTGGTGACACTCCAGATAACACAACGCAGTCACGCAGCCCCCTATGGGTTCGCAACCTATGAGTTGGGAACCTTGATATAGACATATACTGAAACCATACGTGGGGAAAGATCACACACTCACATTTCACACACATTCATATTTATGACATCATGTTGTAAATCATTTAGGAGAGGATTCAAACTGCTGTGGTTGAGTAATAGAAGTTCGATCTTAAATCAGACTATACAGTCTTTCCTGATTTGAATGTTCAATAATTTTAAAAAAAAATTCGCTGAAGCTTTATAAACATTTATTCAGTCTTGACTTAGGCCTAGGCAGTAGGCACTCTAGAATGCCGTTTGCAGCCTGAGCGTCTACGTTACTACTAGGCTTATAATTATAATAATGTCATGTCGGAAATCTTTACTTTAGGACTTTCACTTTAGTTTTAGCCATTCCAATGAATTACTTACCTTAACTTAATCAACAGCCCGACTTATCCTAAAATTTGAATGAACACTCGAAGCTACTAAAATTTTTAATTGAACTTATATCTGAACACTTTTTTGTGTTCATAGATCTTAGTCACTGTGAATCCATCCACCATTTGTGGTACATTAGATGAGTAGTTTGTTCTATCAACACACACGTGTAGTTTAGTGTAGTCCAATGCCGGGTCTCTGTTATCTTGCGTGCGTAGCGAGTTTGGGTTAGATCCGGGATGGATTGGATCAAGTTATTTTTAACTCAACACTTTCTATCCAGAAACTGAAACGGAAACTAAAACCAATTGGCAATGGAGAAATATTCGACCAGTTATTTATTGGGTTTGGAGGGGGGGGGGAGATGGGGGGGGAGAGGGAAAGTGACCATGAAAACTTAAGACTCATCGGTCATGATATATTTTAAATTGTCTAACAGTTGTGTTAAAAATAAAGAAGAAGGGTTGACAATCTGCGGTTCCTGATTCAATAAACAATTGCGTTTCTTCAAGGAAATAATCCCATAGTATTTTGGAATTTTCCGAAATGACAATCTGCGAGAAAAGTATATTTTGTGGAATGGTTTTGATGTAATGTTTTAAGAAAATAAGAAATTAGGCTATAATACAGGACAATTTTGTAAAATTTGTTGTCTTCATTAACGTTTTCTGTTCTAACACCAGAAAGTTACAGAAGTTTTTTTAAAACTCTATTTTATAATGTCAATAAAAGTCGCTTTCCATTTGTTGACCATAAAGCAAGATTAGATTTTTTTTTAAAATGTGAAATGTACAGGTAATTTATGGCTGGGGGTTATCTTTGACTAAGGGTCATCTGTGATTAGGGGTTAACTATGACTGGGGGCCAACTGTGAAGTGGGGTCATCCATGACTGTTCATTAATGACTGGGGGGGGGGAGGGATCACTTAATTTTGGTTGATTGTCACCAAAATGAGGCTGACTTAATCACACACACACCATTCGACGTGTGACGTGAGGCCCCCCTCACCCTCCTGCTTGCTTAGAGATTTTAGGTCCTGGGTTGTACAGAAGAGCGCAATGGGGGGGGGAGGGGTGTAGTGTCAGGAGAGACAGTCATTAACCCGGCGCAATCAACATATTTCTTTGATTCAGTGCTGGCATCAAATCACACACCAGCAGGCAGTGAAACTTGGTCTAATTTGTCTTCACGGTAACGGTAGCCGGGGGGGGGGAGAGGGAAGGGAGTTGATTAAGTATCCAGGTCACATGCAGTAACTTCGTTAATGGTGTTTTATTATCATGTTTTAAAGATTTTAAGTTAAAGTTAAAATCATTTTTGTTTTTAAGTTATCAGATGTCTTTGGTAAAATATCAGCTATCGTTGACAAAATGTCAGCTTTCAATGGTAAATTACCAGCAGATGTTTTAAAATATCAGCCAAAGTTAGTTTGATATATGATTGATGAAATTCCGAGTACTACAACATATTCTAAACACTATATTAATGTTAGGAACTGTTCATATATTCTACATTGACTCCACCAATATTTCATTGACACCCTCCCCTCCCCCACCCCACACAGACGATGCCTCATAAACTTGGGTCAAACTTGTCATGTGATTCTACCGCTCAATAAATATAAGATATTGACATGTTTGGACACTTCTTGAAGTAGGAAACAGGGCAAGTCTTTAAGTGCAGCACGTGACGTCATGACCCCGAGGATCAATGCAGGGGCTGATGGTTCATGCCATGGACAAGTAGTGACCGGAACGAGCTTCCGAAGAGATCGGTTGAGGTGACAACAAACTGACGCATTTTTTTTTCTCCGTTGCCCTCCTGTTCCCCAACATCCAGTCACTGTTAGCCCCAATGAGCAGCGATACGAGCCATCGTATGTGAAGGCCAATTATTGAAAAGACTTTAAAAGTTATAGGGGACCCCATCGATTATTGAACAAAACGCATTCATCTTCCCTGCCCTAATGCTTGGCTGCACATACCTTGACCCCTTAATCATGAACCCCTAAAATCTGGAACCCGTGATAGGATCTCAGGAACAGACCTCCGGTTATTATTGAAACTTCAGTGACTTTATTGAATTTATTGATTGACGGATTGATTTAGTTTTCTCACAAAGCAGTTACGCATTGCTTCTAACAGTCACGTTACATATAACTAAGTCTTGAGTTATGGTAACCATGGTGCGAGTCCATTTGTTTACATTGTGAGGGTGTCCTTGTTGTTTCATAACGTGTTTAGTCCAATAAGAGTGGTTCGTCGCAGTTTTCGTGTGTTGAGAAAACTCCCAGAGCAAGGATTACCTACTGGAGGTATTTCCCCGTTGCACCTGCGATTTGAAACGCTACGCAAGGCGGATAACTCATAGCATGTTGGATAGCTACATTTCTTAACCGAACAGGTGAGTACATTGTGATACAGCGAAGTAGTAGTTCCCATTGTTGTGTTTGACTGCGTTGCCATGGAAGCGAGTTAGGGCAACATATTTGAACTCGTATGTTTTACCTTTCTTGAAAGTGTGTGTGTGTGTGTGTTTGTGTGTGTTGTTTGGAGTGTTGGACAATGAGCTACCACCCCAAGCTACAATTTAAAAGAGTTCGAACTTTTCGTCGTCATAAATACATTTTTGTTCCAATATTCTCCCTAGATGCTTGCAAGACTCTGGCATGTAATAGCTCCCACCTCCAGTGCCCCTTCTGTACGGAATAAAAATAAATTCATTAAATAAAACTGAATGGGCAATATTCGTCCTACGGGATACGTTTTTATCCTTTGTTATTATTTTTTAAAATTATCTCTCTATATATAATTCACCAGAAATTAGGACAAGCACAACACGTGTGCAAATAAGCATGACGAATGACCCTCACTAGGGTCGACCAATCACAATTTATGGTTGGCAAGCGAGGGTGGTGCATGGTGTGGGGTTGCAGATAACATCAACGGCAGAGCGCATGTCTCAAGACAACCATGTGTCAGTGGTTCCCCTCCCCCTGTGTTGCTTTCATTTTTTTCTTGCTGCTGTTTGTGTCCGTTCTCGTCTTTGCACTATCTATGAGCAAGTCTGCGGGTCGTATCTAGTTCTTTTTGAAGCACCAATATAAAGCGTTAAAGTCACAATATTTAAAGAGAGTTAATTTGTGTCGTATTCAGAATGCAAAGCAATTGTGCAGTTTTCTCCCCTAGACCAGAGTTAAGTACCAAATATCCTGCTGTATAAGACGACTTTCAAAGAATCTTGTGTAAAGTCTGGGGTCGTCTTATACGCCGGGCAGCTTCTTAACGCATGTTTACCTGTTCATACAGTACAGCACCAGTACCTTAATACAGTACAGCACCAATACCATAATACAGTACAGCACCAGTACCATAATACAGTACAGCACCAAAATGGCTAACAGCCAATACCCAATCATGCCTTCAGCAGCAAGAAGACAGAAACATAAAGCCAGTTTTAAACTTTAAGTGTTGGACACCTTTATTTTAACAGGAAAAGTAGGAGGGGTGAAAAGGGGGGGGGGTCGTCTTTATAAGCCCAGTCGTCTTTTACGCCGGAATATAGGTACGCGGGACAAAAAGTGTACCATTTTAGGGACAGTACCAAAAATTCCTGCCTGGGGCGATGTAGTCCTCTGGAATACTTTTTAACAAGTTTTTAATTATTTTTTTAAAAATAATAATTTTAAAGCACTGATATTGAGCGATAATAGGAGTCAAAAAAAATTTCTATGAAAGACAACTTGTGTCCTAACTACATGCGAAGTAATTGTACGGTTTGCTCCCCTAGACCAGAGTTATGAAGGTATGCGGTAGCTTATCATTGTATGTATATTACTAACAATTCATGACTGCAGTAAGCAAGTAACATGAAATCAAGACATTATTTCCGACGCTCAGACAGCTAACATGCAGGCAAATGACTAGTTTAAAATGACAATTGTCAAAGGGGGACACTCATTCACAATTCTTTTCGAACCCAGCGACTTGATGGCGTCCCTTAAGACTCAGTTACTAATCTAAATTAGTGAAAATGCCGTTTATTAGAGGGATCATCTCCGTCAACTTCGTTGTTTCAAAGATAATAATTTAAAAAATAACATTATTATTTTTTTAAAAAATTCGTTTTTCTTCTACTTAGCAAAAACAAAGGAACTAATATTAGTAGATCACAATTACTGCCTGGGATCTAGGAACTTCTCTAATATGTTACACACGCTTATTCACAGAAGATTATTTAGTACTACGCTTATTCATGGTTTTTGTCTAGTCTTACATTTTTGTTTGCGTTTAAAATGTTGATAGAGTTGATTTTCCTGGTTTGATCAGACAACCTATTGAACGCCCGAATTCCAGATAGAAAGAAAAATAATTTTTATGTCTTTGTTCTTGCATACTGAATAAGAAAAGGGATTGTATAAGATTATCTTTATGTTGTATTTCCAAGTTAGAATTGATTGTCTTAAGTATTAATACTACTTTTATCTGTGTTCTTCTGTTCTCTAGATTCAATAGCTACCAACATGATTTTTTGTTGTTTCAAATGTCATTTGGTTTTAAAAAATCAGATTAGAAGTAAGATAAAAAAATAAAACAACAGTGCAAGCTTGAATTGCTATTTTCTTTTTATTCTGAAAGATGTACAGAAAAATAGTGTAAAAACATGCATGAATTTAGTACAAAACAGTCTTAGTACACCACTGTATGCCTTGAATAAGCTACAGTGCTGTATCACACTAACAGTACATGAGGAAAGAGATTTAGCACACCACTGTATGCACTGAACAAGCTACAGGGCTGCATTACACTAACAGTACATGAGGACACAGGTTAAGTACAAAAATGGTCAGATTGAACAGCATACAGTGCTTTTCCTTCCTATCAGTACATAAAAATTGGGATTGGACTTCATTAAGGCTGGGTAGAAAAAAGTGATATATTAAAAATGAAAAAGTGTATGCCTGAGCCTAACAGGATGCCACAAAGTACAAAGCAATGAACGTGTGGACAAAATGCCTTCATTAGCATTTTTAAAAAAACGAATAGAAATTTTAAAAAAAATTAAAGAAAATTTAGCTGCAGGATTTAGTTCGGAAATACATCAATCAGGAAAGCTTTGAACAACATACAGTGCTGTACCCCATTGAAAGTTTAAGAGTACACATATTTAGTACAACACTGTACGTTGAACTGCCTATAGTGCTGAATCATGGCTAAAACATCTGGCTATAATCAAAAGAATATAAAGAAAAAGAATGAGACGAGAATGATCCCCAGCACCAAGCATTGGCCAGTCTTCCCTGTGTGTCCAGTGGTTCCCGTGTTTCCTGGGTGTGGTGGCTGCACTGTGGGTCTTGTGGTCCTTTCAGGGAGCCCTGGGGTTCTCTCTATGGGTCCATGGTTTCCTACTGAGGCTCCATGCGTTCTCACCCTGGTTGAATTGGCTTCAACTTTGGCGAAAGTGATTCTTGCAGTGGGTCCAGGGGTTCTCACAGTGGGTCCAGGGGTCCATGTATTTGCTTGATGTGATGTGGTTGGACCCAAGCACCGTCCATTCACAACCATCATATTTTTGTCCTTGCAGCAAACCCTGTCAGTAAAATTCTTGCATGGAATTATTTCATAGGGAAGATCGCTATTTTCACATTCACTTCTACAAGGTGTGCATTCAAAATCATTGTTTGCACCCATCGAATTTTCATATGGCGAAATTCGTTTCCTGTAGTAGGAATCTTCACATAGAATGACGGTGTCCTTGGTCGTAGAACAGGGTTCAATCTCTACCTCATGCTGGAATAAAACAATAATATATCATATAGAATAGGAGTGCCATAAAGTTTTAAAATAAAATACAAAATACACCAACAAATTACGTAATGAATACATTAAATTTGAGCTTTATTATCAAACTGTCGTGTTAGTTTAATAGTAAAGTTCAAATAAATTGCTGTTATTGCGTTTGTGTATATTGTATTTTTTGGAATTTAATAATAATAATAAAAAAATTAATTTATAGTTTTCAATACATATGTTCAACAGTGTTTCTGTTGCGTTACGTCTTGTCAGGCCTACTAATACCCTGTTTTTAATATTATAAATGTACCTATTTAAAAGCATGATTGCAGTCTCACCCCCATTACTCCAAAAAACATGTCTATAGTAAACTCAAATTATATGACAACCTCGAAGTGACAGTTATTACGTTAAGAAATAATAACTTGAAGACAAAGATACGGGATGTGAGGTGCTAATGCGGCCGTCTGCAAAGAGGGGGCTTCGTCTTTCGGACTATTGCGGGTTTATTTTCTCCTAGTGTCAACATGTGCCCTTTTTTCGTAGAGCAAAGAAAATTTAAGGTTACCTCCCTTTGGATACTTTTTATAATCATCGATTTCATTAAACAGTTAAAGAGCATTCTAAAAATGTACACTATTTCGTTTCCACGAATTCCTGAACAAATCATACTCTGCGTGTAAAACAATGAATTGTTTTTGGTGCTAATAAAAAAATATAGAGATTTTATAATTTTATTTTTACTCAAATTATCATTTCCCAATGGACAAATTGACAAGAGTTGTCAAGTTATATAAAAATCGACATAAAATAGAAATAAGACAACAAAAACTTACGGTAAATCGGTTGGCTGGGTAACACGGCAAACATAAGATTTGTTTGAAAGTTTTGTTTTCGATCATAAACGTTTGTTGTTGACAAAACTTGGGCGTGTGAAGAAGTTCTGTGTTAAGAAACGGGTCAACGTCAGACTTCCCCGCAGTTGTCCCAGAGTCACAGCTGACCACAACCACACCCCACAGCAGTACAAAGTTGGCGATACCCTTGTTAGAGCTCATGACGTCACCTTGAGAAAATACGAGACAGCCGTGGAGTTTAATGACAAGCTGTTTTTTTTTCACAGACTAAAATGGAAGAACAAAATATCAGAGGCGTTATTTGGGGATTTAGGGGCCGTTCATAAATGACGTCATGCGATTTGGGGAGATTTTTCACTCTCCCCCTCTCTCACGTCACGCGTCATCACAAAAACTTAGAACACCCCACCCCTCCTTTTATGACGTCACGAAGGTTTGCTGAAAGCTGTATTTTCTATTTTAAAAAGAGCATATTTCAAATCACTTTTTGTTATTAAAGTATTTATTTAGTGTAATGTTGCACTCTAATATCGTGCCGCGCGTGAAGCCATGTAAATCGTCATAAAATAAAATATAAGAAATCAAATATTTAAGGGGATGTGTGTATGTATGTGTTGGGTGTGTGTGTATGTATGGTGTGTTAGGTGTGTGTATGTATGGTGTGTTGGGTGTGTGTATGTATGGTGTGTTGGGTGTGTGTATTGTGTATGTATGGTGTGTTGGGTGTGTGTATGTATGTATGGTGTGTTGGGTGTGTGTAGTATGTATGTATGGTGTGTTGGGCAAGTGTTTATGTATGGTGTGTTGGGTGTGTGTATGTATGTATGGTGTGTTGGGTGTGTGTATGTATGTATGTATGGTGTGTTGGGCAAGTGTTTATGTATGGTGTGTTGGGCAAGTGTTTATGTATGGTGTGTTGGGTGTGTGTATGTATATTGTGTTGGGTGTGTGTTTATGTATGGTGTATTGCGTGTGTGTGTGTATGTATGATGTGTTGGGTGTGTGTGTGTGTATGTATGGTGTTCGGTGTGTGTGTATGTATGATGTGTTGGGTGTGTGTGTATGGATGATGTGTTGGGTGTATGTATGGTGTGTTGGGTGTGTGTATGTATGGTGTGTTGGGTGTGTGTGTATGTAGAATGTGTTGGTTGTGTGTATACGTATGGTGTGTTTGGTGTGTGTGTATGTATGGTGTGTTCGGTGTGTGTATATGTATGGTGTGTTGGGTGTGTGTGTATGTATGGTGTGTTGGGTGTGTGTGTGTATATGTATGGTGTGTTGGGTGTGTGTGTGTGTATGGTGTGTTGGGTGTGTGTGTGTGTATGGTGTGTTGGGTGTGTGTGTATGTAGAATGTGTTGGGTGTGTGTGTGTATGTATGGTGTGTTGGGTGTGTGTGTATGTATGGTGTGTTGGGTGTGTGTGTATATGCATGGTGTGTTGGGTGTGTGTGTATATGTATGGTGTGTTGGGTGTGTGTGTATATGTATGGTGTGTTGGGTGTGTGTGTATGTATGGTGTGTTGGGTGTGTGTGTATATGCATGGTGTGTTGGGTGTGTGTGCATATTGTATATGTATGGTGTGTTGGGTGTATGTGTATATGTATGATGTGTTGGGTGTGTGTGTATATGTATGGTGTGTTGGGTGTGGGTGTATGTATGGTGTGTTTGACGTGTGTTTATGTTTATGATGTCTTTGGTATGTGTGTGTCTGTGCGTGTGTATGTATGTGTGTGTTTGTGTGTGGAACGTCTTTATGGGGACCCAGTTAAGAAATGTCCATTTTGTTGAGACATTTAAAATACAAGTCATTCAGGGGAGTTGGTATATCTAAATAAAGAATATATAATTTACATAGTTGTGCTCATTTATTTGTACTGATATACGCATGGCCCCAAAAAGTTTACTTTTATGCATTTGTCCATAATAATGTTTTAATTTATTGTATTAATTAATTACACAGTTCATTTGTGTATCGTGTATTTTATTTGAAAACTTTATCGCCGCCATATTACACTTGACGTGGTAACATTATTTAAGCTGCTATCACGTGTCTTTTAACCATAGAGCGCATTCATAAAGTACACCATATACCTGAGATATTTTTTATCTATTGTGTCTGTAGTGAGTCGCTTTGGTGACAATATCCTTTATCCATACCACTGGTTGCCATCCATGACAAGCACTTGACAAAATTTGTATACTTCTTAAATCACAGCAATGGATTAAGTTAACCTCCATTTATGGATAAGAATGATCACACTCAAGTAACTCAAACAACAATGATCACCGACGTGTGACTCGGACATTTAGTATGACATTATATCCATGGATCATGTTGAAAAGACAGAACACATAGTTGCATCATGTATGACATGCTGATTAGGTTTTTCTTTAACTGAGATATTTTAATTATCCACTTACCTTGATCTCCTACTAATCTTTTATAACGGCACACGCCTCTCCTGTACAAGAATTGTTTTGTTCAATAACCAGCTTACGAGACGATCGGCTGATATATTTGTTGAATGCAAACGCCGCAGCTAATCGAGGAAAGCCAGTGGGTGACAAGTGAAGAGTGCCGGGCTAGTGCCACACTTGAAACTTGAGAGGGTGAAGGGAGGTGAGAGAGATAGTGGAGGGCAAGCGAGTGGTTTGAGAAATGCTGCGGTGTTAATTGACTGGTGTTAAAATTGATCTTTGCTTAGTTCTATTAAGCTAAAATCTGCTAAAGCAAACAACTTAAAATTGAAATGTTACTATGGGCATCTTGTCCAGTGGGTGTGTTTATGTATGGTGTGTTGGGTGTGTGTGTATGTTGGTGTGTTGGGCGTATGTTTATGTATGGTGTGTTGGGTGTATGTGTATGTAGGATGTGTTGGTTGTGTGTGTATATGTATGGTGTGTTGGGTGTGTGTGTATTTATGGTGTGTTGCGTGTGTGTGTATGTATGGTGTGTTGGGTGTGTGTGTATGTATGATGTGTTTGGTGTGTGTTTATGTTTATGATGTCATTGGTATGTGTGTGTCTGTGCGTGTGTGTATGTCTGTGTGTGTTTGTGTGTGGAACGTCTTTATGGTAACCCAGTTAAGAAATGTCCATTTTGTTGAGACATTTAAAATACAAGTCATTTAGGGGAGTTGGTATATATCTAAATAAAGAATATATAATTTACATACTTGTGCTCATTTATTTGTACTGATATACGCATGGCCCCAAAAAGTGCGCCGGCCAGTGCCATTTCAAAAGGGCGCTGATAAATCTCTAATTTTTTAATTTTTATTTAGATCTAAATAAATATTTCACTTTTATTCCTGATAACAAAAAAGTGAATAATTAATTATATATTTTAAATATTTTTTATTAAAACCATTCGAATATTTGGACTTGAAACATCTAAACTCACAAATTCAAAATCACGAAAATCCGTGGCTACACATACACAATTCTACAAGATGAAAATTATTAGGAAACGGGCTTGAAAAGGGTGGACTAATTGACAACTTTGAACAAGCAGCACTGAAAAGCGAAGTATGAATAGCACCATACAATGACTATAGTATTAAAATGTATATTGTTTTGTGATGAAAACAATTTAGCTTTTCGTGAACTTGAACAAGATGGAGGCATATTTTCTAATCTGATAAAATTTCTGAGTCAGTTTGATGTTGGTTTTAAAAATTCCCTTGAATCGCATATTAAAAGTCACACTAGCTATTTGTCGCCAACAATCCATAATGTATTTATTAATTTGTTATCAGCGGAAATAACGAGTGAAATAATATAAAATGAACAAAAATCTTTTTTAAAAAGATGAGGCCCAGCTGCAGTGAGGAATGTAGAATCTCGCATGAAAAAGCAGAAAATAATCTTTTAGTGACAAACTAAGTAGTCACACCGGGGACTCAACTTAAAGATTGCCATGGATGTCATATGACAATGCTGCAAATTTGACTGGGTAGTAGAATGGAGTCCAGGCTATCCTTCTTGAGAAGTGCAGTATTACTCATTATTTGCCGTGCACAGCTCATTCATAATGTGTTTGGGAAAAGTGCAGCAGATGGTTGTCTTGCTGCAGCAAAATCTTTTTGCCTTCTGCAAAATCTTTATACCTGGCATGTTGCATCTACTCATGGTTGGTAGGTACTTCAAAAACACATGAAAGGGTTACCTGTTAAAAAAGCCTTGCCTGGCACAAAATGGTTTAGCTCGACATGATGCTGTAAGGTCTGTTAATAAATCATACCATGAGAATATTGCAGCACTGCACGGAAGAATCGGTAACTGACGAAAACCAGCCGCTTGACAGTCAACTTGAAGCAGAAGGATTTCGGAAGGAACTTAAACAACTGGAAGTCACTATTTTACTTGAAATTTGGGACACAATTTTAGAACGATTTCAGAAAACGAATGTATCCTTCAATAGCGGGGACTATATTTGAATTCAGCCATGCATTTGTTGAAATCTCTCATTGAGTTTGTTAAAAGACAGAGTTCTGAATTTGGTTCCAATGAAGAAAAAGGAAAGGACAAGTCCGTGGAGAACGAATATAAACAATCTTAAATACGATTAAAACAGAAAGTGTCAGTTTGATTAAGGACCATGAGTCAAAACAGTTTTTTCCCGGACACAAAAATTCAAGGTTGAGGTATTTCTGGTAATCATTGACAAACTTTCTTCAGACCTACAAAATCGGTTAGACACATGTAAAGTAAAGACATCCATGAGAATTTGGCATTGACACCATCCGATGGTCAGCAGCCAAGTCAATTGAAGAATATTCAAATGTTTTCAAAGATTGCTTTCCTTCAGATTTAGTCCAATTTTCAGAACCATTCCAAAAGTCATTGTCCAGCCCCAGCCTCGGGAACAGGAAGTAGCACAATGCAAAACTCAAAACACCTGCACATAGCTAAAAATGTAGCTGTTTTTGAATGAGCTAAATTTTACACAGTCCTTTCCAAATGTACACATCGCACTTCGCATCTATCTCTCATTTATGACATCATACTGCAGCGGAGAGCGATAATTTTCAAACTTGAAAAGATTTTTAAAAAATAAAGTTATAAGTTGCATAGGACAACAAAGACTGAGTCTGCTCTCTCTAGTAAGCATTGAAAAGGAGCTTGTATGCTCACTTAGCTTTACTGACTTGATTGATAACTTTGCCATGAGAAAAGCTCGAAAGCGAAATGTCTAGGTAGAAATACATAATAATCAATATTTTAATGAATTTTGGATTCATTTAATTTTATATTAAATAAATTTACCTGTATTTAATTTTCTGTCTTATTACACTAAGCCTTACAAGTTACACTGTAATTTTAGCTGCTATCAATAATTTTATTTAAATGGATGCTGGCTAGACCGGGCCCCAGTTTGAATTGCAGCCAGGGGCTCCATGCAGTCTTAATCCGCCCCTGCCGCAACAATATGTAGTTTTATCCACCAATTAATTTGGTATTATTTAGTAAATAATAAACTGTAAATTAGTATTGTTCCTGTCTTTTGAATTTTTTTATATTCACGTTGTAGAACTGTCACTGTCAGACTACGTAATTATTGTCATAAATAAAGTAAGAGAAATTCAAATATTTATATTTCTAACAATTGAAAAAGTCGCAAAGCTTAAACTTGTCAATTTATCAAGGGTGCCAAAAATAAATTAGCAAAGTGTGTCAAAAACCTAGTTACGCCGCTGATCTTGTCAACAAAAATGTTAATCTAACGTTGTCCTTATGCACATCTTTGCGTGGAAAACACTGAATTAACACATGAGACTTCGCTTAATGCCAAAATCTGTGTTAAACGGCAACAAGAAAGTAGAAAGTTTTTAGTGGCAAAAAATGGTTTGGGAAATTGCAAAGATATATTTAAATTAAAACCCCTGTCCTTTTTTTTAAAAGTCTAAACTACTAACGATGAGAAAAAAAAGGCGGCACATATGCGATACACACTGGCCTAAGGCCGCTTTTTAACTTCAAAGCCAGGGTTGCCAGATTATAATTTGGGTAAAAGGCCAAACTGTCGGACAAAAAAGGCCAAAAAAGGCCAAACTTATGTTATATGAAAAATGTCGACAAAAATGACGTCACGCACATAGGGGCGGGAGGGGGTCACAGATTTGTGGCGATGTATGACGAGAGGGATGGTGCTTTTAAGAACTGTGACGTCATATTGGAAAGGGTCTAGCTCTTTATTACGTGTAACAAAATGGGGGGAAAAGGGGGGGGGAGGAAATACATTGAAAAATCGGACAAAATCGCGTGACGACATTTAATAAGATGTCAAGTCATCAAGCATTCTTTGTGACCCGACAAAGTCCTTACTGCATTTATTTGTAAACAAAATCTCAGCCCTGACTCTTACAATAGCGTCTAAAAGTGTGAGCTGCATTCTATATCTGGCTTTGTTTTAATAGCCTCTTTGTTAAACATTTTAAAAACTTTTTAATGTCTAACAAACACGTAAGATATTCAAAAATAGAAAATATTAAATTAATAAGGTTATTGACTTATTGGCGAATTTTTAATTTTTTTTTAATTTTTGTGATAAAGATTATTTATATATATATTTTTTTTATATATTTTTTTTATTTTTTTAAAGAAAAAGGCCAAAAAAAGGCCAAAAAGCCCCAAAAAAATTTTGAGGACAAACTCTCTTAAAAAAGGCCAAATTTTGAAAATTTGGCCTTAAAAAGGCCAACCTGGCAATCCTTTTCAAAGCAATTGGCGGCCGTTCCGTTGTCGAGAAGTAAACGAGGCTGAGGCGAGGAGGCTTCCGTTTGAGTTTTTTTTGTTGTTTTTTTTATAGTTTTTTTTTAAAAACTAAAGTTTGGTTGTTGCTTATCCATAACATGCTTGATGCATTTATGCAACTTCCAGGAGGCTAAACACAGCTTATTATATTGTTATAAACGGTGACACAAATAACAAGAACTTCTGTTTCAACCCGAAACATACGGGTCGGGTGAAGGTGTGTGTGGGCGGGGGAGGGGGGAGGGACACTAGGAGCGGCCGTATTGGAATGTGACGTTACAGATGGGTTCGGCCACCTGGCGGGTACGATGAAGAATCAGGATGCATGATGAGATGGAATACTTTTTTTAGGAACAATGGGGACATCCAACCGTTTGTCTGTGTGTGTTGTATATCCTCTTAATACAGTTATGTCAACAATAGCCAAGCTTTCAAGGGGGAAAATATAAATATTGTATACATTTCTGTGCCCCCCCCCATTCCACCCCACCCCCAAATTAAAGGGGAAAAAAGGAATGATACTTTTAGAGTTTAGACCGCAGGTTTGGATGGTTAAATTTAGCTCGTTATTAATCAGCCGCAAAATTCGCGGTTGAGGTTTTGTTCACGCCTAACTCATATTATTCTCAACATTCAACTAATTAATTTCTTTGGTTTATTTCATTGTTCTGTTTATTTCACTTCTTCGTTGTTTTTTGTTAATTTGTTTATTTTGTTTATTTCTTTTATTCTATGTCTTTTAAGCGAAGAAGAACTAAAACTCGAAAGGCATGCATCGTCCATTTCGGTATAAATGATAACCTGCCACACCAGATCAGAATTGTGTGAGCAATTTTTCAGTAGGAATCATTCCAAAAAATCCAAGAATTCATTGTCAAGGCAACTTCAATTCATTTTGGGCCGTCCATAAATGACGTCACGCGATTTTGATCATAGTATTTTTCAGTCTTCAACTTGCAGTATTACTGTTTTTTGCGACGCACAAGATGACACCCTACTTTCCTGTACAAATGTGGGGTTCGTACAGTACTCGCCATATTCCTCTTCCAGCGCATACCAAATAATTTTCAGAAAACATGAGATTTGATATCAATGTGGTAATTTTAGACCAAATTCCTTTGATGTGCATATACTTAGCAGGAAAACTGTCATTATAAGATCGAAATCAATTTGAGGAATCGTCCTGTATCTATATATACTAGGTCTATCAACAATAAAATGATCATTGTAATATCAAAAGCCACATTCGCGAGCTTAATCACGAAGGATAATCACATCAAATGGTTTTTGACATTACCGCTGCATTGTTCGTTAGCTGTCTTGCTATGCCTTGGCAACCAAACAAATTTTAAAAATAATATTTATTCAAAACAAGCCTAAATCATACTTAATCTTATAGGGCTTTAAGCCATGTAGGGGCTCATTTCGCTATCACGTCAGTACAGGGAAAATCATGCCAAAACGGGAAAAAGAATGCACCGGTACCTGGTGAAATGCATTAAAAAAATTCCCGCTGGTCGTCTAATACGAAAAATTTTGAGAAGCACTGGCTTACAATTTATTTAATGCCTTTTTACATAGCTTCACGCGTATTACGATATTAAAATGTAGACATACACTAAATAAATACTTAAATGAAAAAAGTGATTTGAAACATACTCATTTTCAAATGGAAAATAAGGTGCTTTTTTAGGGGGGGGGGTCAAAGCTTTGTGACGTATTATTGGAGGGGGGGGCTAACTTTTTGTGACGAGGGGGAGGGGTGAAAAATCGGTCAAAATTGCGTGACGTCATTTATGGACGGCCTCTTACTGTAAAAGTTGCCGATACTCAGAAAACTTTCACGTACCCATCGGACGTGAAAACCCATAGGTTGGGAACCCGTTTGTTATTTTACAAAACTCGTCCAAAGTCTTTGGTTAAAAAAATCGATGGAATTAAACCTAATGGCTTCACTTACTTTTAACTCGCTGATTGTCGCGAAAACGCAGACAGGTTATTTATTACTTAAACAAAGTGTTAAGGACTTCGTGAGTTTCCATCTACAGTACAGAGCCACAGTACACAATATTTGAACACATGGCGGAAACACTAACTTGAGCCCCACAACCAAACCCAAAACTATAACATACAAAATACACGCTCAATTTTTAATGAGTCTTTCTTGTGACGTTAATCTTAAACATCACCACCAGCCTTATATGGTACTGTGTCCACGTTTCCCACTCTACCACCACCACCAAAGCCTGCACCACATACAGAGAGTCTTCACTTATTTAAATTTAATACATTCTATTTTGTCAACTGTTTCCGCCTCATCTCAATTATTATTATCTCCCTGTCGTTCCACCCGCCACCCCTTCCAAGCAAAAAATATTGAAACAAATAAAAGATAAATCAGGAGTATTATCCTATAAATATAAACGCTTTTAACTGTGTTAAACAAACATACGTCACGTGGTCAAACAACCCTTTCGCTGTGCGGCTAGGATTCAGGATCAGCTAAAGCTAGATAACTTTATGGGTGTAAACACCTGGCACCTGTGACCATTGAACTTCACGGAGCATTGTGTGCCAGGCGCGTGTGACAATCAATGGTGTAGTTTTTTTTTGTTTTTTGAGGGCAAGACTTGAGCTAGTAAAAATTTCGTCGACTCCAATGACACATCTAAAATGCTAGTCACTGACTAGATGCAAATACACGATTCACTCTGTGTTTGTACATGTCTGTGTTATGAATAGAGTACATAAATTGCATGACATGCCTCATAGTTAAGTGGGGGAGGGGTCCTTATTGAGGGCGGCGTTGGGGGAGGTCGCAATATCATTTTGTCCACATATTCATCCCAAGAACGTGAAAAAATTCTTAACTTTCTTGAGATGAAATCTATTGATAACGTGACTCTCCATGTATGAATAACAGAAGCATTTCATTTTGTATGACACCCTATCCATGGATCACTTTATTTAAAAAGACACATAACATCGCGGCATTGGTGGAATACTGATTGAGTTTTTCTATAAATGAACTACTTTGATAATTATCCACTCACTTTTATCTCCCTTTAATCTTATAGCAGTTAGTTCTCTCCGGTCGTCAGCGGCTACATGCTTACAATGAGACGGAGGTGACAGAAATAGCTATTTATATCTCAAGACAAACGAGGTGTACCAATAGTATTTAAACTCAAAACATGTGTGGGTGTAGGGCAGCAGCGGCGTAGCGTGGGTATGTGCCGCCCGAGGCAGAACCCAAATTTGACGCGAAAAAATATATTCATGCTATAAAGCAGTGGTTCTCAAAGTGGTCCCTACGGACCCCCAGGGGTCCCTGGTATCTTTCAGGGGGTCCGTGGAAAATTAAAATTGATTGTGGGGTCCGTGAAGAACGTCAGGGAGTCCCCGCATAGTTAAAATAAAATTATTAAATTGTGATCCATTTTGATTATTATGGAATTAAAATTAATAACAATAAATAAAATGAATGATTTTTCAACTAATGAAATACCATCTGAGGTGCTATCAGTCATGGAATACAATGTTGTTTTTTCCTAGAAAAGGAAGTGGAGCTGCGGTAATTTCATTAACCTTACAAAATGATTATGAATGATTTGTTTGCAACTTAAGGAAACTAATTTGAAACAAGGTAACCAATTAAGTTTAATCAAATTTAAAAGCGTAATATCTGCGTTTGTTGCAAACCATTCTCTGCACAAACAAAACTTGGGAAGATGAGGAAGTTCTCTGTTTCCAAATCTTTTGAAATTGCATAATAGAGATAAAGATTAGCTGGCTTACTGTCAACACTTAACTTTAACGGCTCTTCATGCTGACCTGAACCAAAGCTTTGATGACTTTCTTCACTTGGATATTTCCGACTGGCAGTTAAACCCCTTTGCGCGTGGACAAACTTGGATCCCCAAAAAATATGAATCCATTTTAATAAAGGAGCAGCTTATTGAAAAATCCAAAAATTACTATAGGAGCTTAAACCAATGTTTGATAAGGATACCACAAACTCTAGTTACAAAACAGTTCCCAATTTTATATCCTGCATTATGGGTTATTGTACAGAACTTGTTGACTGCTTTCTCCCTTTTAGTAGAACGTGAATTTAGTGCCATAATGAACTTCATTACAAAAAATAGAAACCGGCTAGAAATAAGTGTTTGTGAGCATTTGCGGTTGCTACTCACAAACATTGAGCCGGGCAAAAAAAAACACTCATAAAATTTAATCACGTTTATCCAAATCATTAATTGTTTTAACTTTTGTTTTAAACAAAAGTTAAAATTTCAATAATTACTTCTTCATAAAAATTCTCCTTTTTTTTTAATTTTTTTAATTTTTTATATATATTTTTGGGGGGGGGGAGAGGGGGAGGGGGTAATTTTTGTAATATGCATTTATGTAGTTTTTGCACTTCGGGGATCGTGGACAAGTTTTGACTATAAAAGGGGTCCGTGGGTAAAAAAAGTTTGGGAACCACTGAACCACTGCTATAAAGTAAAGATAGTCTTTAGGAGAAAGTAATAATAACACAATAAATTTTATGTTAGAAATAAAAAGAAACGCTTCATTTCTTGAATAAAATTGAAGTTTTATGTTTTTTCCTCATTGCATAATCTTTCATGTATCAATGTTTTCAGCCATGCCATGATCAATAGCCAAAATAATTATTGATTAGATAATCTTGAAGTATTCGTTATTGACCGTAATTAATTTTTTTTATTAACTAAATTTTAGAGAAGCTATTTTAACACCTTGCATTATTTAAGACAGTTGTAAGCAATGTTCGAAGAAATGATATTATTTTAGGCAGGGTAACTCTAGCCTCCATGTCTTAATAAACTTGAATAAATTAACTGGTCTTAAATTCATCAATTCGTTTTTTTTTACCCGTGGGGTTAAAATATTCCTTGCTTGTCAATGGCATGGGAGATATTTTGAATATTATAATTTGAAGGCAAAATTTCTAAGTCCAGTATATTAGCTGGTGTACGAAAATCATATCTGATATCTGTTTGCTAAATTTGATATTACTGCCCAAAAACTTACACGAATTTCTACAGTAATCTCATGTTATGAAGAATTAATAAAACTTTCTTCTCAAATGTTTTTCTTCACAGTATAGATTAATATTCGCTTTGATCACCAAACATTTGCACTCTTGTTCATTGATTAGAAGATTCGATTAAAAGAATGAGGTCTCCACATAAAATTTTATTAAATGTCAAAACATCCCTTAAGTATTCCACTAGTTTCTCTGTGAGAAGCCTATGCTATATAAGCATTTTAACGCTATACTTTGTAAATAATTTCGGGCATCTTTCGCATAAATTAGAAAATAAAGTTCCTGCGTCTGTTCGTTTGTTGGGCTTTTTGTCTGCCTCTGTCAGTTCTTCTATAGCTTTAAACATTAACCTCAAAATAGCTCCATGGTATGTTCACTATTTTGTATCCTGAAGTCTGTTTACTGCCTTGCTTGTAGAAGCAATTAGAATTAGATATTTCAAACCGTGTATTGACATGGAAAAGAATGCGTAACAACTTTCTAGTGTACTAAAATATATAGAGAGTTCGTTTCAGTTGGAGTATCATGTAAACAAATTAGTTTTAATGAAAGTTTTGAGCGAGATTTTACATTGACATTTATTTTTTTGCGTCTTTCTTGAACTCCTGTATACTTTGCAGCCACGAAGAAGTATTAACACATCTTGGGCCTCTGAAGTCAATTAATCTGAGATCATCATTTATTTCAAATCATTTCAGAAATGTTAAAAGCAGATTTAACTTTGTTTTAATGAAATCTTTGAAAGATTCTACAACGTCTACCTTTTGATGTTCAATCTTTACATATCACAAAACTGGACTTGTTTGATTCTTATGTGAAACATATGAAGAGCTATCGAATACAATGGAACAATATTTGGTATCTTGTTCCTGAAGAAAAATTATGTTTCGCGAACTGCATCTCATAAAATTGCTATTTAATGTTAATGTTGGTCCACACCTCTCAAATATTCTATTCTTTCCGATTTCTGATTCTTTCCAATTGAAAAAAACTTTGGTAATGTTGAATACTTGTTCATGAATTGCTAATTTTGTATTTATGTGTGCCAAGTTTTCATTCCTTTAGATAACCAATTTTATTCATTATTTTTATTTATTCCACAAAATATAGACATTAAAATAATGATGCTTTGAATGAATAAAACATAAAAGTACGCCAACAATTTTGTTCCAGTTGTTTACCTGCGTTAAAATCAATCATATGTACCAGCACATAATTGTAATCTTCGTACACTACTTCAGCCCAATATTTTTCAGCTCCGTAGCATTAGCATCAGAAGTCTTTAGATTAATAGGAGAATACGAGTTTGAAATTTTTATATTAGATATGTTCACGTATTTCAGTATAGTTTCTTCATTTTAAAATATTTTTATCTTGGCTTTTCTTTTATCTTATTTAACATTTTTTATAACATTATTTGTTTTTAGAAGTTAATTATCAAAAAGGAGTTTGAAAATAAATAAAAAATGTGCCGTTCGGAAAATTCGATTGGCTAATGTTTCAAATTGACGCGTGAACGCCATCTAACCTCAGTAGGTCTGTATATTCAGCCTCACCATCTTTACATAAATCACGAAGCAGTCAAGTTTGCAGTGCATGTTCTTTAATGAAATTTACAATCTGGATAATATCATGCATGACGACCTCCAGTTCAGGTTCCAAATGTTTCACATGCAAAGCTCTAAAATGGATCATACTGTGGTTAACTTCAATTTTGGGATTCCTAACTCTTTCGAAAGCCGAAAAACTACATACACGATCCAATGTAGCTTCATCAACCGACACAGCAATAACAGTCTTCCTAATTCTTAATTAACCTTATCAAAGTATTCATTAACGTAAATGAATTTATCAACTACTTGGCCTTGACATTGCAGTTCAAGAGGAGCCAAAACATTTCCTCTTCAATTATTTGAAAACCTTTGTAGCGAACATATACCATAGGCTGCACATGCTCAAAGAATTTACTCGCATTTGTAGAGCGCGTTTTCTAGAAGTAGAAGGGACCGTTTCAACAGTGTGCTTTTCTTTCAAGCGTACACGTACACATGTCGGATTTTAAATATATTCAGCGGATGCATACGTCAGTAATAAGTCTCCGCTACACCAAAAAAATCCCTTTTTACCCCAAATGGAGTTCGCCGACCCCTGCTATGGAGCATAATAAGCATCTGCACTAAATAGCGAAGTGGGGATATTGAAAAGTTTTTTTTTAAAATGGATTCTTGAAGTCTTAGAACCGCCTTTCAAATTTTACAGCAAAGGCATCAAAGTGAGCCTTGCACTTGTCAGGAATTTCACCTGTTTCCGCAAAGGGAAATGGACAAACCTGTTTTCAAATATTTAAAGCTTTTGCCCTGAATGTTGACATTTAGTTCATTCTTTGTCAATGCAAAGCATAAAGGCTCACGTCCATTCTTCATTTACAAAAGTAGTTACAAAGTCACAAACAAAACCCTTCGTATCCAGTAACCTAAATATTCCTTCTTTGGGATCCAGCACTCGCCTCAATATCTTGCTAAGGCTCTGCCAGCCGACATTGCTGTGGTAAAACATTGCATGAAGTAACTTCGAGTACGGACTCTTCCCCGGTGGTAGATAATATCATTATATTCATTTTCCAAATCTTCAAGCAGTGCCTTTAACTGCACGTTGTTAAGTCCCCTGGCTCTGATTAAGTTTATCACGCTGACAACTGAGTTAATAACATGTTTGGTATTCAACGCAGCTTAACACAGACCTTCCTGGTGGATGACCCAAGTGGAGATGTAAGAGTTTATGATGAAGATGTTTTTCTTTCGTTTTAGTTTTCATCAACTTCACCAGACCTAAGTTTTTTCCAGTAAAAAAAAAGCACGTGCTCCATTAGTTTTTACACTTGCCATCTTGTTTCAAACCAAACCAGTTCTTTTAAAACAATTTTTAACAGCACTGAATAAATCCTGACCTGTAGTGCCCTGTAGTATGTCTTTGAGTGGCTCAACACTAAGTGATTTTTCGGTAAATTAAAATCAGTGTTTATTCCCCATATAAATATCAACAACTGAGCTGTGTCCTGTAAATTAGTAATTTCGTCCTTCTCAAGAGAAACCACAAAACGTCCTAGTTTGCAACTCGAAGTTGGTGTGTCAAATTGTCATTTATTTTTTCAACACGCCTGACTACAGTTCTGTTAGATAAAGAAATGCTGTCAAATTTTGTTTTCTGTTCTGGGCACATAATGCCTGCTGCATCTGACAAGCATTCCTTGATGAACTCGCTGTCAGAGGCTTGTTCTGATTTACGATCTTTGCCCACCTTGCCCCCCCCCCGCTCGCTACGCCACTGGAACTACAACACCCTTAACAAACTTGAGGCTCTCTATAATGTGAGGACCTTAATTGCGGTAGGGCCCTAAATGTGTGAGGTCCCTTCTGAGCCCTCCAGATGTTATTCAAATGTAAATATTGAAGGCTTTTTGTAAATAAAAACACTAAACATGAAGCAATAATAGAGGACGCATTCAATGTCATATAATTACATTGTCTGATGTTTTCAAGGCTTATTTTAATGCCAGCTTTAGATGCCTAAAGTAGTCTAAAAGTACAAACTAACCCTTTACAACGCTTGTGACGTCGTGTGGGGTGGTGGGGGCATAGCTTTGTCGTGTGCATCGCTTTCTTTAAATATATATTACCCAGAATTGAGAAATGTATACCTGTTAAATCAGCTTAAAGAAATGGCCGTTCGTAACATCGAAAGAAAAAACGGCAAGCCATTACGATTTTTAGACGCCTTTATTTTACTTGTCCTGTTGGTCTAAGTCTGAGTTTGGTAATGGAATTTTCACAAATTTCTTTTGGTCCCATTGAGCTTCAATTATGTACACGTGGCCCTTCAATCATATAGCCAATTAATACCATCAGAGAGCTAACTGAATTAATTAGTGCATTAATGTTATTTTTAATTTTTAACTAACATGTTTTTTAATATTATATTATTAAGTGTGCCTCCAACTTTACAAGACCACTCTGGCCAATGGGTTAAAAATGATCTCACGGTGAATGCTAGACTTCGCTCTTAGATCCCGACATGCTTTGCCCGGTTCTATTAATTTATATTTAAAAAAAATAAACTTAACTTTAATGTCTGTTGGGAAAAATTGTTGCCAAGAAACACGAAACCTCACTTTATATCAGCTGCCCTCCGTACGGTTTGTAAAGCGGTGATAGCTAGCTTCGTGGCGCAGCCTTTGACCTCAGACCTTATTAATATGGAGGTTAAATATTTCAAATATTTTTTTTTAATTATTTTAAAAATATATATATAATTACTTTTTTAAATAAATAAAACGTCTTTGCTCTCATAAGAACAGAAAGGAAACATTTACTTTCATGGTATCTGATAACATTTTAAATTTTAAAGTCTTAGAATGAAGACACTTAAACATGTATTGGCATTATAGTTTATTTCACCTCATTTCATTCAAAAGTCAACAGAACTGTTTAGACATAAAAGATATGAATTTAAAACTTTCACTCTAAGGCACATGTCCTCAAATCTAATGCTCGTGTCCTCATTTATATTTTAAGGCTCATTTCCTCAAATCAAAGGCACTGGTCCTACAAGGCTCTTTTGATTCACTCTATTGCTAGCATCGCTTTCTCTCTGGTCCTGTGAATAAACGAAAACATTATCTTCAAGACGTCACGTTCAAACTCAAAATATTCCGTTATATAACAACCAGGAGAAAAAAAATAGGTATTGAGGGGCATCGGGTAAGACATTGAAATCCGTTCACTTTATCTTAGTAAAATATATACTGAACTATATACACTGCTCCTAATTGGTTAAAAAACTGAAAGCCTTGTTAGAGTGGATTTATATATTAAACAATAGGGGTTGTAGGGCGCCTACGCGCCCACTTTTTTTCAAAAGCCCAAGTAACTTATCATTGTTTGATAAATACGAAATATTAAACTTCCTGACATGTACACAAAGTATTTTATAATTATAAATGCTCAAATCCTATCTTTACATCGTTCCCTTTTCCAAAATTAAAATATAGGCTCAAAAAATGACGTCATATAATATTTTATGGCGAGAAACACCACATGCTTTTTTAACTGCTATGGACTGTTGTACTATTAAACTATAAGCTCAAACCAAACAATGACGTCATATAATATTTTACGGCGAGAAACACCACACGTTTTTTTAAACTGCTATAGACTGTTGTACTATGTCCCTCAGCGTTACCGAGACAGACAATGAGTGACTTGGGCTTTCATATTGTTTATAATAGGAATGTGATAGATCTTTTTAAAACATACAAGATACACGAACGATTAAAACAATACATGAAATTTTTATTAACGGAGAAATACACAAGAAAACGTTTCGGCTCTTACCTTCATCAGTACAAATAAATAAACCCAAGTACACGTATTTTCATTTAATTTACATTATATATTACAAACTATAACATGGAAAATAAAATTTAGAAGATATTTTTTTAATAAGACAAAAAAAGATGGGCATACATACTAAACCAATAAGTTAGGAACAGAGAAAAACGGATTTTAGATAATTGTGGTAACTTATACGGGTATAAGTCCTTTCCATCGTTACAGGTTCGTCGTTCTTGCTACTTGTTGGTCAAGCGTGACGGAGTTGGAAAAGGTCATCTGTGTTGCCCTGTCTACTGGATCGGGGATTTTACTTAGAAATCGTCAATGATGTCACGGCTATTTGTCGTTTGGTGATTGTAAGACAATTAAGATATGCTACATTCAAAACTTACAATGTATATGACAGGACATTGCTGCCACTGTTTCCACTCTACTAGGAAACCCTTTCCTGCCCCACATCCGTGACGGACTTCCCTATCATCTCTGTATGGAATCTTACGGTTACCATCATCGACACCAAGGATCAGAATAGCAATGATGATGAATGTTAAAATTTTAATCATGGCTTTTCTGTGGATAGAAGTTGTAAAGAAATTTAAACATTTAAAATGTTATTGTTCTTAAGGTTTTGAAAAAAAAATATTCATGAAAATAAGACCATTTTGGGATATAGGAAAATAAATTGCGAAGCTGATGGCAATATTTAACAAATAAAAATTATTTTAAAAATTGACTTTCAACAGATAAACAAACTGTAAAGGTGCAGGAGACAGCAAACTCCTTTATTTTTATTTCCTCATTTGATTCCAAGACATTGAGTGATGAACAGACCATCCACACCAGCGCTACATGCAGTTCATTCAACACAAATCTTATAACATTTTACACGTTTCGTATCACATTTTACACCATTCACATCACTTTTCACAAAAACTTCACACAGACATTGCGGCAATATTCAATTCGAAAGCTTGCGCGGATTTTGAGTATCTCGTCTTTAGATTTTTTAGTGATATCTTTTTATTAGGGCTGTTAATGATTAATTTAAATGTTGAAAAATTAAAGATTAATTAATCGTTAATTTCGATTAAAGCCAAAAATTAAAATTTATGATGTCATACTCATAAGTAACACTTATTAAACGTTCTTGTTGAAAATCTAAATAACACTGGAATGTCTCCTTTAATTGTCATCTTTTAACCAACTACACAAAAAGACAAGTGTGTTGACATTACTTGGTTCAAGTGATGGGCGGGTCTAATTGACAATATAACCAGCCGAGCGGAACAATCATTCACATGGAACTGTGGTAACTGGTAAGCACAAAACGGTCTTGGCAAGGAATGACATTATCGGATAAAGTTACCACCATTGTAGAGGGTTAATGGATTCAGGAACTTTCATCTCAATTTTGTAACGCAGTATTTCATCAGAAGAGCTGTCGTCATTTTCTGTCTCTGAGTAAGACTCCATTACTGCCATTAGCTTATTAATACGATTTTCATTTGGTTTGATAAGTAGGCGAAGTGTTAGAACCATGGTAGGCAAACTTTATCAACATTTTGAAAATTCCCGTCAGTCAAAAGTTTAAAACCAAAATGTTCGTGTAATCTTCAGGAAATTTATTATTTATCGGCCGCTATTTTTTAAAAATTTATTTTTTTACTTTTTGACTTCCAATAATTTGTTAGTGATGGGTCGATTAATCGTTAAAAATAATTTAATCGTTAAATTTGTTTAACGATTAATCGAGAAGTTAATCGTTAATTACCGCTGCCCTACTTTTTATGTTTTCTAATTCAAATCCGACTTGCCCCTTGTGGTATTGACAAAAGCTCTAAGATATTCGTTACTCTTGGCTAGCGAGATTGGACTACAAATGTACAACTTGCGGTCATTAAGCGGGATTCAGATTTTCTTTCGTTAAAAGTACGGAAAATTTGTACAATATGATCACACGCCCTAAGCCCAGTAGCAATGGCACACAGTGGCTTAGTGAGAGTGAAGCAGGAGATAACATATGTCGGTAAGAAGTTAATATGAAAAGTGGGGGCACCGATTTATAGCATTCTCACGGGCGAAAAAAAAGCTTAATTACGCCTCTGATGTGGCAGAAAGCTTAGAACAGATCTGTGTATTTATAGGGACAGACGGCTTAGATCGAGCCAAAATAATTGCATTGTTTAAAGTTTAAAGTATATATATACACGAATTTGTGAAAAACCCGACAGAAATTGTCAACCGTAATATAATATAATATAAAATTATATAATATAACGAGCAACAAAGCCCGCCCAAGAACGTTCCGCCACCGTTCGGTGGCATGTTGTAACTCCCCTCCAACAGCCGTCTCGACAGGCATAGATGTGCATCACGTCAAAAAATACAATTCATTATAGTTAAAATAAATAACTTGTAAAAACAGAGCTTTTGACCATAAATTCCAACGCACATAACTCAAACTAAAGTCTCGGAAGAAATACTGCACCAAAAATAACTAGTTTTGAACGTCCGCGTAAACGTGTTCAATATGATTGGCTGTAGGAGTCATTTGTGTTTGAGGGACTAATCGCTATCGATGACCGAAAAGAACATTGCCTTTTATTATATCGGAGGATATTTTTAATTATAAAAAGCGTAACTGAAAAACTTTAAAAAAATTAAATCACTAATGGTTTCATCTTTCGTTGCCTCTTGATTGCCAGCAGGCAAATCGGTTACAGTTGTAGTAGTAGCTAGCAATAAGACTGACTATTTTACGTAGAGGGCTAGACATTGCATCAAGGGTTGTTTTATTATTCATCCTTCCACGCCACAACTGGGCTGCTCTTATGAGGACCCCCCCCCCACACACACACACATACGAGCTACCGGTGCCTCCGATCAAGGCCCCGGCGAGTTTCTCGATCGGACCAATCGTCAGTCCCCGGCCGCCTAACTAAGTTTTACCGAGCGGCGGTGCGTTCCTCGGCTTGGGCTACCAACGTCGCGCAGTGAGAAACTGGTGCCTCCGACCGAGGCTCCAGCGAGTTTCTCGATCGGACCAATCGTCAGCCCCCGGCCGAAAACAAACTTTTATGTAGCGGAAGAGCGTTTCTCGGCTTGGGTTACCGATGGCAAAATCGATAACGTTTTATTGTTTACCAACTTGAATTGTCGATTTAAAATAAATAAAGAAGTACAAAAAGACGAAAAAAAACAACAAACAACAACCAATTAAGTTATGTGATGTTGCGTGTATAGAACTCTATGAACTCTGATGGCAAAAATCAATGCCATAATTTTGTTTGTTCAGGTCAACTCGAAAGAGAAAGAAGTGTGGCATAGCTGAATATAAAATATTAGACAGTTTTTGCATCCAAATTTTTACACCTTTGTGTTTCTAGTTATATTTCAAAACTTTTAATTTATTATTAGGTAAGTGGTATATAATTTTTTTTTAAAAAATGTGTTTTATAACTTGGTCAGGTTGGCAGGTTGGCATTTTCTAATGACGGAGAGAGATATTTATAAAGACTCGAAAATCGCGACAGAATAGACCCAAATTTTTCCCAATGAAATATAACTTTAACAAATCTCAGTCTAAAATTATGTCACATTTATATATGTCACTTTTCTATATTGTCTCAATCCGGCCACCACAAGCCACAAGTAATTATTTCATGGATTACGACCCTCTTTGTAAAAGTATGAATACCCCTGCTCAAAAACCAGATCACAATGTCCAGATCGTGCTAACCAGATAGAAAAAAAAAGCCAGAGCATAATGCCTAACTTAACTCACAATGTCTAATTCCCCCGGGTATTCTTTGCTAGTTGAATTGGTCCGTGCTGTGATTTCCAGAACTGTGACAAGGCGGACGGCAATAAACACAGAAGACGGAAATACCTACCGTCACGTGTCGACCACGGTACTCGTCTCGCCCCGGCCAACTTACTCATTCACGCGGTCGAGTTCTTGGGACGCAGTCGGTTGGTGACGCGAGCAGTTTCGCTGATGATAACGGGCGGTGGTGGGGTGGTGGTGGTAGGGGGTGGGAATTGGTGGCCGAAGATCGTAATGAGGCCACATGCCAATGATCTGTCAGCGCTGGTGATCAACTGGCTTGAACCGCCCGATGACCACCAACCCCCACCCCCAACTCACATCATGAGGTCGAAACTGGGAGTAGTGAAAACAGAAACATTTACCCCTCCCGTTCACTCACAGTCGCAGAACAATCCCCTGTGTAATGTATGGGTGTGTGTGTGTGGGCGCAGAGCCAGCGTTAGGCACACGCGAGGCCTGGTGCAACAATGACCCCGCTAAAACTAAAATATAGTCTCAAGTCTGAAACGCGGGGCCCCCCTAAGCGCGGGTGGGCGGGTGTTGAGCTAATAAGGAATCTTTCCACGTCATTAACACATCTAAAATACTTGGAACTGATTTTGTGCAGTTGGTCTGTTCAATCTTTCTTTGTTGTTTATTTGTGTTATCCTTAGAGCGCCCCCATAAAGTACATGAAATGCCACTTGTAGTTTTAACTATTTAAAAAAAAACCTTCTTTTTTTGAGTGGGGGGGGGGAGTCGTTATTGATGGTGGGGGGAAGTAACACTATCATTTCATCCATACATTGGAATCACATCCATCACAAGCACGTGTAACTTTCTATAAATCACATCTGTGGATTACGTACACAGCCATGTATGGATAACTGAGACATTCATAACCTTGACTTCTGATATGATTATATTATGACACATATCCATGGGTCACTTTAGAAAATTCACAAAATATCATGGTATGGATGACACAAGCTGATTTAAGTGTTTGTTTTACTGAGCTACTTTCATTATTATCCACTTACCTTTATCTCCTTGCAATCTTGGAGCAGCTCTGTAGTTGTCCTCTGAGAGTCCTCTCCTCACGGGCGACTGGCTTCTAATGACACGGAGAGTCCGGCGCCAGTCTATGTCGTGGACCAATGAGATCGATCGCGAAGCCGGTGTGTGTGTTTTGGCGGCGGTCTCAAACACGGATGAGGGCATGCGCAATGCATTTTATTACTGGTACAGTGACCGCCAAGGCAAGAGGAAAAGAGGTCGTCCCAAAATGACCTAGAGAAGAGAACTGGAGGCAGACACAAAAATGAGCGGGCACAGCTGGGGGCAGATTGAGAGACTGGCGCAGGACCGGGATGCCTGGAGAGACTTTGTTCGTGGCCTATGCCCCAGATGGGACGAAGGGCGATGATGATGATGATGATGACTGTGACCCCACTCCACCCCCCCCCTACCCAAACAACCCGACCCTAGTAAACAATAAGAAATATAAAACATTCTTAACTCTTTTTTAATGAATCAATGTAATTGTATCATAGGCGTACGATCTATTTAAATTCTATTTTTACTAGCAGTAAGAGTTATTTGTGTAATTTTATTACAGCAAGTATTACAATAACGGGTTATTATCTAAAGCAGTACTTTATACTTTATTTCAATAAGTATGTCACATATATATTTTTTAAGGAAGTATAAGAGTTAGGGAAGGCATTGTGCTAACCGTGGCAATAGAGACTTGTGAACGCTGCTTCCTTCTCCCAGCTGGTCATCCGTGGAAGTAATTACTTGAATTCATTGTTCTCAAAATCCTTATATATATTGCGCCTAAGCGCGTCTGTCACCGCTATGTCCGGTAACTGTTGATTTTTTAAAAATTGAAAATATAGACGTTAAAACATAATACTTTTGGTTTCGACATTTAACAGAGCTTTTTGTGTTTCTCGCCGTAAAATAATATATGACATGACATCATTGTTTGAGTTTATTATAATTTGTGAAAAGGAAACATGTAAACAAGATGATATTTATGCACTGGGTTAAGATTGAGGGTAATATTTGGCACTATTATTTTTATGTAGAGGGGCACCTTTGTGAAAATTTAAAGGTTAGTTTTCATTGGTAGTGGCAGTCATTAATATCAATATCATCACTCAACATGGGTAAAAAGGATAATTTGAAAGTGTTTTTATTACGTCGACCCCGTAGCCTAGCACGGGTATTGTGCTTGTAGTCTATAATTGTTTTGCATCAGGTCGTTTTTGGTTGTTTTTTGACTAGAAAAGCTATTATTAATTTTCTGTATCTGTTTTACACCCCTCTCCCACAAACTTTCCCACACGTCTTCGCTATGCCACATTTTTTAAATATGAGTAACACAGAGAAAAGAGAGTGGTGTAGGTCAAAGCCGTAGCACAATGAGATTTTCCTATTCAAATAAAAAGTGATGCATCATTCAATGATCATAAAATGAAATAGTTTATAATTATACTTATTTTATTTTAAAAGTAGCTAATATACCCGGCTTTATCCATGCCTATATTGGAAAAGAAAGGCATTGAATAGGTCTAAGGGGCCGTCCATAAATGACGTCACGCACCTATGGGGGGAGGGGGGGTCACTCTTTTGTTACGATGCGCGACGAGGGGGAGGGAGGGGGGTTGAAGAAATGTGACGTCACACCAAAAGGGTAACTTTAAATAAAACTTCCGCTGAAATATTTGGTTCCTTACAATTTATTTAATGAGTTTTTTCCTTTTAAAAAAAAATCAGTGCTTCTCAATGTGCCGGTCCGTAGGCCATCAGACGCTGGTTGGCGTAAGCTATCAAGACACGAAAATTAAATATAATTATAATCCTTAACTTTGAGAATCCACAAGATAACATGAAATTGTTACACTGCAACGTTTGATGTTGACGTCAAAGCATTTGTGATGTAACCGCAGCTCCGTTTGGTTCTCTCATGGCAGGAGTCATCGATTTTTTTTCTCCAAAATATACAAGTTCATGTGTGCGTTAATCCCCCCCCCTCAACCCCCAGACTCTAGGTCCTGCTCACATGACTCGGGGATTTGGAGGAACGTCGTTAGCCCCACCCCCCGAAAACGCTACTAGTGAGTTTTACAAGCATGACAAGTGTCTAAAATGATCTGAATAGGATTAAGGTATGTGTAGATATTTTCAGTCAAAACGACACGGAATATCCTTTTTCTTTAAAACTTTATTAAAAGGGGAAAAAAGGGGGGGGGGATCTATTTGAAAAATTAAAAAAGTTTTAATTTTGATATAATTGTTCGATTGGTTTTTGGTCAAACGCCCCTGGCCATTCTACTCTTCTAGATCAGTGCTTCTCAAAGTGGTGGTCAGCGGACCGGTGCCGGTCCGTGGGCCATCCGCTGCCGATCCGCAGGTGTTCTCAAAAAGGACCGAAAAAAATTGTCAGTGCAGGGAAAATAGTGCACAGGTTCCAGGTGCAATGGAAAAGATTCCTGCCGGTCCGCCATACTAAAAAGTTTGATAAGCACTGTTCTAGATATAATGGTAAATGAGCGCATTTAAAATTAGTCAACTATTCATTAATTTTATTGAATGCATCAAATTCTTGACATCGCAATTCGAGAGGAGCACAAAACAACTTTTCTTCTTAGCTCAGTTTTTATGGCATTAATTTTAAATATCACAGAAAGGATACTTGCTACAGACAAGTCATGTGGACTAAGATTTTTGTCACTCGTGTCAATATAAATCAAAGTAGGATAGATTTAGGTGTCTTCGTATAGTACGTAGATAAGAAATCTACATAGTTGTCAAATTTTAAAAAATGCATTTTCTGGAAGGAACCGGTTCAATAATGGGCATATGTTCAAAGCGTACACGTACACATGATGTATTTGAATATATCTAGTGGATTGTAGTGGATTTTATATGTCCCAAATGAGTCTGCATTATCCCTTTTTTGCCCCAGATGAGGTTATTTACCTCTGTTCGCCGAACTCTTTCTTACGGGATGCACGTCAGTCAATTGAGGGATTAAAAAAAATATTTTTTTTTAAATGTTATTTTTAAATAAATTTTTTTTCTAAACAAAGACGTTAACCGTGATGATTATTAGTCAATGTTTAATTTGTATGCATTAAAATAAAATATATAATCTAAGGATATTAACACAGTTGTTTTCTGAAGGCCGATTAAACGCTTTAAAAAATGCTTCACGCGGGTTACGATATTACAATGTAGAACTTCACTAAATAAATAATAAATACTTAAATGACCAATAAAAGTGATTTGAAACAATCTTATTTTCAAATATAAAATAAGAGTTTTTTGTTTTTTTTTGGGGGGGGGCAAAGATTTGTGACGTATTTTTAGAGGGGGGGGTCTAAGTTTTTGTGACGATGCGTGACGAGGGGGGGAGGGGGTAAAAAATCGGCAAAAATCGCGTGACGTCATTTATGGACGGCCCCTAAGTGGAGGGAGGTGGTGATGCGCAGGCCAGAGCCCTGCTCTGTATTGTTAATACCCTAACGCTTGGTATTGTTAGTCGTTGTTCAGATGTCAGCAACATTTCCCTGGTACAAACACAATTCAACTGCCACAAAAATTCAGTCACGCCAAGATCAAGAAGCAATCGTAGCCTCCAATCAATACGCGACAGACAACTGGTGTCGCTGAAAGCGTTCATTACAAAAAAACCAAAAAAAAGCATCTCACTCGCTACTGCGCAGCAAAACAGGCGAGACCATCACACCTGATTGTGTCACGACCCAAAAATAGGCATCGGAAACAACGTGGACACAATATATCCTGTTAGTTTGTTTTTTGTAAGCACAGCCTTTTAACCAGGTCAATGCTAAGTCCAAGGCTACGATATCATGCCAGGAAAGGTGCAGATCGATTTATGGAGTTTAGACGTGACTGGACCAACTATCTCCGGGAGCCACGTTGCTGACTAAGGACACCTTCATGCACTGCAGCCCAGCAATTATTAGTGCGACAGGCGTAGACTCAAAACAGGCTCAGGCTTAATCAATACGTAGATTCCTGTCAAGAATATTATCATCATCAGTCCCGTGACCGTTGCGGTCGTTGAGAGGAGGTCGGAGCGCATGGACACATCAACAGATAACGATCTCCACGTTTACCTATTTTAAATATACCATGGTGATTAATCTGGCCTAGGCCACTATACTATATACCAATCCATGCCAGAATATACCCTTTGACAACATGAGTATGTATAGTAATAAATTGATGAAAGTATAGTTGGAAAGGCCTTTACTCTTGTTACATTAACACGAGTGAAGTGCAGACCATAGTAACAAACGTCTTCCCCGAATAGCAATGCGGCTTTCTAGCCGGAAGTTCAACCCAAGACGATATTTTCTCTTTGCGCCAGCTGCAGGAGAAATATAGGGAACAACATAATATGCATCTTTTCATCGCGTTCGTGGACTTCACTAAAGATTCTGATCTTGTCAGCAGAAGTGGCCTTTTCTAGATCTTGATAAAAAAGGCTGCCCTTACACGTCTGCTTAGCATCATCAAGCAATGCCACAGTTACATGCAGGACACAGTGTGCTATAAAATAACATAAACCTCAGAGTGTTTTCCTAGTAAGTAGTTGAGCTTTTATGTGCAGTAGATAGGTTCACCGATTTCACATGTTTTCATAGAAAATTTTTATTTTCTTCATTTTTGTGCACTTTCTATATGTAAATAAAAGCGTGTCCTTTTTAAAAAAAAAGATTTTTTTACATTATTTTATTTTCTACTTTTTAGTATCCACATTTTTTAATATTGATTTTTCGACCTTATCAATTCAATTGAATTAGTTAAACTTCATTGTCAATAACTTAAATGTGATAGTGGTAAAAAGAAAGATTATTCATTACAAATTTATGTATAATAAAAAAAAACTTTTTCCCTAACTGAAAATTGATCCTCGTACCCCCATGTCGGCAATCGATCACGCTTATATTTCGGCCAGCAAGACTTGATTTTGATAGTACTTTTTAAAGTTATAATAATTGTATCCCTCTAGGGCGAATTGAGGCATGGTTCATTGACGCGAGTGATTATATTTTATATAGACAAAAACTAAAAACTAAAAGTGCATTAATTTAATTACGGTACATTCGATCGATCTGAAATTTTGAAACAATGCATTGTCATCCACGATCTATATGTGGTAAAATATTGAGATCTCTAGGTCCATCAGAAGTGGTTTAATTTTACGTTACAAGATTTGAAGGAAGGATGGATGGATGGATGGACGGATACAACATACAAACAGTGTGACTTATATAAAAGCGTGTAAAAGTGCGAAACCCGCTCGTAAATCAACCTCGCAGGGGTGTGTTAACCAGGGGGGGGGGGGGGGGGGGGGGGGGGGTGGAAAAGGGGGGGCAGGGAAACACACACAACAACAAAATTTAATATTGAAAAGGAATATGATTTTTGTTTTTTTTGTTTTTTTTAGGTTTTTTAATTGGGGGTGGATTTGAAGGTGGGTAGTGTAGGTTAGTTTTTGTTTTATGTGTTGGGATTGGGGATAATTGGATGGATATGGAAAGTAAGTATTGGTGTGTTTATGGGTTTAATTTGGTATGATAATTTGATGATTTTGGGGGGATTTGGTTTGTGGAGAGGGGTTTTTGTGTTGTGTGGAATGGGGGGGAGAGATGTGGGTTGGGGTTTTGGGTGGTTGGGTGGGTTTTTGGTGGTAGGGGTGTGGGGGTTGGTGTTTTGTTTTTTATTTGGGGGAGAAGGTGGGGAAAGATTAAAGTGGTGTTTTGTAGGGGGGTGGTATGGGATTTTTGGGGTTGTGGGAGGTGGGTATTTATTGTATATGTGGGGGAGTGTGAAAAAGGTCGGTGCCATAGGCACCCTAAAAAAGTGAATTTTTAAAATAAAATAATTAGATTTCAGCTGAAAACTTCCGTCATTTTTGACGGGTGTACGCTAGTGTTCATAATAATACGCAGCGCAAGACCATCCAGCAATATAAAATTGTAGTTGTGTCGTAAAACATGTTTAATATAATGCGCACCGTTCAGGAATATGTTTATAAAAAGTGTTGTCAATAAAATACGCACCTTATTGCGCGACAGAAAGGTTGTTGAATATAATGCGCACCCTTACACTCTATCTAAAAAAATAACATGATACATAGGAATAATTAAAATAATCTAAAAAAATCAATAATTCAATTACGGTACAAGGGATCGATCTGACATTTTGATACATTGTTTTTATCATCGGTACAAAACTGCCTGCAAAATTTCAGCTCGCTAGCTTACGAGGAAGTGGGTTAAAAATTGATCCAAAGTTTTGGCGACAAGGGTGCAAGGGTTCAAGGGTGCAAGCAAGCAGACACCACGAGTTAATATAAAGGATTTCATAGGACAGCGTAAACAAAATGATACACATTAAAAAAAACAACTAATAGCTAAATCGGTCATTATAATTGTTTACTTTTGTTTAGGTTTAATAGCATTCGCTAGAGGGCTTTTTAATTGTATTAAAACGAAAAGACCTAGATGATCTACAACAGGGGTCTTTAAACTTTTCTGCCGGAGGGCCGCATAACCTATCGAACAGCAGTTTGAGGGCCGACTACTAACCCACAACAACTAAATATTGTGGTAAACTACAGTTAAAAATAGTATCTTTTTGAGAGTAAAAGGTCTCCTGAGGCCGGATGAGAGGGCCTCGTGGGCCGCATCTGGCCCTCGGGCCGTAGTTTGGAGACCCCCTGATCTACAATAACAACACCGATATTCAATGTACATGCAGAAATAACCTATGACCAGCTCGTAAGCCAACCTCCAGTGGCGTAGCTAGGGATTCGGGGGGCCCAGGGGCTTGGCCTCTTTGGCGGGCCCTGCATTTTGACATTCGAGATCATGGCATGAGAAAATGTACACTCATTTGGGGGACACAGTCTTTACTAGGTCCCCCTACACACTCCGCACACACACACACAAAAACCCTCCACAAACATTTTGACAAGTGCACCTACACTAATCACACGCATAATAAAAATCACACACACCACACATAAACACACATTACACATACACACACATTACACACACACACACCATAATACACAAACCCAACACACCATACATACACATTACACTCACACACACCATAATACACAAATCCAACCAGTGGCGTAGCTAGAACTTGTGCCGCCCGGGGCGGTCTCCAATTTGTCCATACATGACGTCACGCACCTGGGGGGGGGAGGAGAGGGGAGTCACACAAATTGACGTCACATCAAAACGCGAAACTTTAAATAAAAGTCCCACTTAAACTTAAATATATGATTACCAACACTTTATTTAATTACGTTTTACATGGCTTCAAGCACGTTACGATATTAGAGTGCATCCTTACACTAAAAACGTATTTAAATGACAAAAAAATTGATCTGAAACATGCTCATTTTCAAATAGATAATACAGCTTATTAACGTCATATTGAAGAAAGGGTCTAAGTTTTTGTGACCACGTGTGACGAGGAGGGGGGGGGGCTGTAAAAATCAGCCAAAATCACGTGACGTTTTATTAATAAATTAATAAACATGAATAAATAAATTAAATCGAAACAAGGTAAAGGTGGGGAACATTTTTACCATTGCATGCCCCATTTACGTAAGCAGTAATAAAAGAGGCCGCATAAGATGATATACCTATAAATACACATTTATAAAAATACAAGGTACTTTTTTTAAAGGCCACAAGAAAGTTATTGAGCTCGCAGGTCTCCCTCTCCCCCACTTTTCAAATGAGACAAGACATATTTCAAAAATACGTCCAAAAAAAAACAACATTACCAATTACTATTATTTTATTTTGTATAAATGAATAAATGATTTTTTTTACAAACAAAGAAATTTTTACATTAATATGTAAACATATTTAAACATTTGCTTTAACTTTCATAATTAAAAAATCGTGTATTATGCTATCTAAAATGTAAATTATTTGTAATATCTTGTTCTATGGACAATTTTGCAAGATTTTGTTGTTTTAAATCGCTCATTGTGGAACGAAGATAAATTTTTTATCAACATCAGTTTGGAGAAGCTCCTTTCACAGCTAGAAACAGTGATAGCAATTGTTGAAAAAAATCTAGGGAAAATTATTTTGTTTGTTACAGAATTTTCTAATTGTGTGACTCCCCTCTCCTCCCCCCCCCCAGGTGCGTGACGTCATGTATGGACAAATTGGAGACCGCCCCGTGCGGCAAAAAATCAAGCTACGCCACTGGTTGGATTTGTGTAGTATGTTGTGTGTGAGTGTAATGTGTATGTATGGTGTGTTGGGTTTGTGTATTATGGTGTGTGTGTGTGTGTGTGTAATGTGTGTTTATGTGTGGCGTTTGCATTGTTTATGATGCGTGTGATTAGTGTAGGTGTCAAAATGTTTGTGGTGGGTTTTTGTGTGTGTGTGTGTGTGGAGTGTGTAGGGGGACCTAGTAAAGAATGTGTCCATTTTATTTAAACATTTAAAACAAGTCTTTCAGCTGATTGGCTATATCTAACTATTGAATATATAATTTAAATATTTGTGATTCTTTATTTGTACTGATAAAGGCATTAGCCGAAACATTTACCTATGCATTTGTCCACAACAAAGCTCTGTTTATTGTACTTAGGGGCCGTCCATAAATGACGTCACGCGATTTTTGCCGATTTTTTACCCCCTCCCTCCCCCTCGTCACGCGTCGTCACGAACACTTTGACCCCCCCCCCTCTAAAAATACATCACAAATCTTTGACCCCCCCCCCAAACAAACAAAACAACAACAACAAAAAAAAACAACTTATTTTATTTCTAATTGAAAATAAGTATGTTTCAAATCACTTTTATTGTCATTTAAGTATTTATTATTTAATTAGTGAAGATCTACATTGTAATATCGTAACCCGCGTGAAGCATTTTTTTAAAAACGTTTAACTGGCCTTCAGAAAACGAACTGTGTTAACATCCTTAGATTATATTTTATTTTAATGCACACGAATTAAACATTGACTATTAATCATCACGGTTAACGTCTTTGTTTAGAAAAAAAAATATTTAAAAATAACATTTTTAAAATGTATTTTTTTTAAAAATCCCTCAATTGACTGACGGGCATCCCGTAAGAAAGAGGTCGGCGAACAGAGGTAAATAACCTCATCTGGGGTCAAAAAAGGAATTCTTAGGGGTAATGCAGACTCATTTGGGACATATAAAATCCACTACAATCCACTAGATATATTAAAATACGTCATGTGTACGTGTACGCTTGGAACATATGTCCATTATTAAACTGGTTCCTTCCAGAAAATGCATTTAAAAAAAAATTTGACAACTATGTAGATTTCTTACCTACGTACTATACAAAGACACCTAAATCTACCCTACTTTCATTTATATTGACACGAGTGACAATAATCTTAATCCACATGACTTGTCTGTATCAAGTATCATTTCTGTGATATTTAAAATTAATGCCTTAGAAACTGAGCTAAGAAGAAAAGTTGTTTTGTGCTCCTCTCGAATTGCGATGTCAAGAATTTGATGCATTCAATAAAGTTAATGAATAATTGAATAATTTCAAATAGGCTCATTTACCATTATATCTAGAATATTCTAGAAGACTAGAATGTCCAGGGGCGTTTGACCAAAAACCCATCGAACAATTATATCAAACTTAAAATATTTTTAGTTCTATCAAATAGATTCCCCCCTCCCCTTTTAAAGAAAAAGGATATTCCGTGTCGTTTGACTTAAATTATCTACACATAATCCTATTCAGATAATTTTTAGACACTTGTCATGCATGTTAAACTCACCAGTAGCATTTTCGCTAACGACGCTCCCCCAAATCCCCTAGTCATGTGAGCAGGACCTAGAGTCTGGGGTAGGGGGGGGGTAACGCACACATAAACTTGTATATTTTGGGGTAACGGGCAAAAAAGTTTGAGAGAACCAAACGAGCTGCGGTTACATCACCAACTGCTTTGATGTCAACATCAAACGACGCAGTGTAACAATTTAATATGTTATCTTGTGGATTCTCAAACTTAAGGATTATAATTATATTTAATTTTCGTGTCTTGATAGCTTACGCCAACCAGCGTCTGATGGCCTACCAACCGGCACATTGAGAAGCACTGATTTTAAAATGTCATTAAATAAATTGTAAGCGACCAAATATTTCAGTGGAAGTTTTATTTCAAGTTACCCTTTTGATGTGACGTCAGATTTCTTCAACCCCCCTCCCTCCCCCTCGTCACGCATCGTCACAAAAGTGTGACCCCCCCCCCTAGGTGCGTGACGTCATTTATGGACGGCCCCTTAGCAAACAGTTCATTTATGTATCGTGTATTTTATTTGAACGTTTTATCGCTTTCCTAGTCCTATTACACCTGACATAGTTACAATATTTAAGCTGTTTTCAAGTTTGGGTTACTTATTGCCAGCCATTGAGCACATCCATTAAGTACATCATATACCTGCGATTGTTTATCTATTGTTCCTGTAGTGAGTCGCGTTGGTGACAAGCGCGTGTCAAAAATTCCATCTAGGACAACATTAACAGTAGACTTGGCAAGGTAGCTGCCACAATGGCTTAACTATATAAGTGGGTTAGGCAAAACATCAAGCTAACGGAGAAAACCAAACTTGTGTGTCTATTGGGCCTGCGTCATCGGTACGCTGCTATTCGGGAGCCAGACATGGACGACTTAAACCTCCCATAAGCCATAAGCGTAAGCGATTGAGGGAGGGTAAGAGGTGGGGGAGGTCTAAGGGTAGGGGAGGCAGGGGAAGGCAAGTTTTAAGTGAGGTAGGGAAGGGCAAGAGTTCTGGCGTTATCGGAGGGAAAGAGGTAGGGCAAGGGAAGAGTTAGAGGAGGTTGGAGAAGGCAATGTAAATGGGAGGGTGTCGTATCCATCAATCAATATACAATCGTTTAAGTTTTAGAACACAAACCCAAAACATATTGATTTGTTTTTAATGTCGGGCCGATAGTGCCACCCACCGAGCTCCCCGCCAACCGCCCCCCCCCCGACACACACCGCAGAACATGAGCTTAACGAATATAGAAAAGTTGAATCGTTCCCCTCTCCTCCCTTCCCAACCACAGGTCGAACTGCCATCGTTTTGGTGCTGTGTACACACCGCCTCCCCCCCCCCACCACCACCAACCTCGCATGCGTTACAGCTCGTCTTCACTTATTTAATTGATTGTATTTAGTCATGTTTCCCCAGCCCTATCTCAATTACCTCCCTTTTCATGTTTCCCCGCCTTATCCCAATGATCTCCCTTGTCACCAAACGTAAGTGTGTGTCATCCCCCCCCCTTTTTTTCCCCTCGCATTCCTCATACCCACCTTCAAGCATAAACATTGATAAATTAAGGACAAATCAGGAGGTGGAAACGCTGACCATATGAATAATGTGCCTTGTGTTAAACACACATCACGTGATCAAACAGCCGTTTGTTGTGTGGCGAGGATTAGTTAATGACAACTTAACGGGTTTAATAAAACAAACCCGTAAAAACAAAGTTTTTGACTATAAATTCCTTATATATGAGACATAACTAACAGTATTGATTATTTTCAAACATTTACAGACTGACACCGAGTGATGTCCCTTGTCTTTAATAAATGGGGGTGGGATGTGAGGGGGTGTCGGCACGACGGTCGGCGTCAACACGACGGTCGGCGTCAACTCAAACTCACGTGAAACTGGCAGAAAAAAAACAATAACAAACAGTGAATTTTGAATTACATACCTCATATTAGGATAAACTAAAAATGCATTAATTTAATTACGGTACGTTCGATCGATCTGAAATTTTGATACGATGCATTTTTAGGTTAGACGGGTCCGTGTGCCAAATTTCAGTTCGATCGGATCATGGGAAAGTGGGTCATTTTTGACTTCTGTTTTTCCGCCCGCCGAGCCCGCCGAGCCCGAGACAGAGAGAGAGAGACGGCCGCGAAGTTAATATAAGGGATTTTAAAAAAACAAACCCGTAAAAACAAAGTTTTTGACTATAAATCCCTTATATATGAGACATAACTAACAGTATTGATTATTTTCAAACATTTACAGACTGAATCTGTCTTAACACAAGTTTGCTTCATAACCCTAGGGGGGAGGGGTGGGTGGGAGGGGGAGAGGGGAAAAGTCTGGTCACCGATTCGCTTGACCGAGCTCAGAGTGACACGTAAAATGTAAACAAAAGCGCACCGTCGTTTCGTTGGGTCGCCTCAATGCTCAAACTTTCACGTGGCAAAAAAACAATAATAAATCGTGAATTAAAATTACATACCTCATATAAGGATAAACTAAAAATGCATTAATTTAATTACGGTACGTTCGATCGATCTGAAATTTTGATGCGATGCATTGTTAGGTAAGACGGGTCCGTGTGCCAAATTTCAGTTCGATCGGATCATTGGAAGTGGGTCATTTTTGACTTTTGTTTTTCCGCCCGCCGAGCCCATGAGATGATGAGAGAGAGACAGAGAGAGAGACAGAGACGGCGGTGAAGTTAATATAAGGGATTTAAAAATTAAATACCTGCCACGTGTAACGCTGGAAGTGTGACAATCTACGTTGTAGCGGGAGTTGGGCTAGTACAGAATACTTCTACAACATTGACACATCTGAGATACTAGTCACTGACTTAATGCTGTTGCTTCATTCAATGTTTGTTTTCACAATAGTGTTTTAAATATAGCGCCTCCATAAAGTATATGACATACATCTTATAGTTTCATCTATTTAATTAAGGGATGGGGTTATTTATTGAAGGGCTGGGGATGGGGGTGGGGGGGTCACAATATCATTTAATCCACAATACTAAATTACATCAATCCCATCACGTGACATAATTTTTTCTAACTTTCTATAGATCACATCTAAGGATAACGTGACTCTCCGTGTATGAATAACTGAGACATTTCATTTTTAAATGACACCCTATGATCCAGGGCCGGCTTTACGCATAGGCAAACTAGGCAGCCGCCTAGGGACTCCGATTAGTTTTATCATTAATTAGGGCCTCGAACAAGAATCTTTCCATAATTATTTTTTTAAAAACATATTTTACTATTACAATCGGGGCAACCAAATTCACTTCGCCTTTGGCCTCCAATTCCCTTAGGCCAGTCCTGATCTATCCATGGATATCTTTAAAAACCCATAAAACATTATGGCCATGATGGGATGCTGATTAAGTTTTTCTATACTTGAACTACTTTAATTATTATCTACTCACTGCTATCTCCCTTTAAGTTTATAGCAGCTCTCTTCGGTCGTCACGGCTTTAAGACCGATGTGACTAAAATATCTATTTATATCTCAGGCCAAGCGCTGCGTCCCAAAACTATTGGCAATAGCTCAGGATCAAACATGTGTGGCTGTAGGGTGTCGTGAGTGGGCAGCGAGCTTTTGGAATCCCTGGGGACCTGGGGCAGTGGCGTAGCTAGAACTTTTGCAGCCCGGGGCGGTCTCCAATGTGCCGCCCTTTCTAGGGACCGTCCTTAAATGACGTCACGCGCCTGGGGGGGGGGAGTTATACATTTGTTACGATGTGTGACGAGAGGGGTATGTTTGAGAAATGTGACGTCACGTCAAAACGCACAACTTGAAATAAAAGCTTCACTTAAATATTGATTACTGACACTGTATTTAATGACGTTGACGTAAAACGCGTGTTACGATTTTACTGTGCAGCCTTTCACTAAAAACATACTTATATGAAAGAAAAATGATTTGAAACATGCTTATTTTCAAATAGGAAATACGGCTTCTATGGTCGAGGGGCAAAACTTGTAAGATATTAATATTGAAGAAAGGGTATAAGTTTTTGCGGCGACGTGTGACGAGGGCGGAGGGGGTGAACAATCATCCAAAATTGCGTGACGTAATTTATGGACGGCAAATGAGTCGATTATATGATGGTTTTATAAATAACTAAGCATGTAAAAATAATTGCAATTGAAACGAAGTAAAGCTGGGGAACATGTTTACCATTGCATGCCATATTTATGTAAGCAGTAAAAAAAGAGGCCGCATAAGATGATATACCTGTAAATACACATTTTATAAAAAAACACTATATATTTTTAAAGGCCACAAGAAAGTTACTGAGGTTGCAGGTTCAAATAAGACAAAACATATTCCAAATTTAATAAATAAATGATTTTTTTTACAAACAAAGATATTGTATACATTAGTATGTTATCATATTTTTACATTTAATTTCCTAACTTTCATAACAGATAAATCGTGTATTATGCTATCAAAATTTAAATTATTTGCAATATCTTGTTCTATGGACAATATTGCAAGATTTTGTTGTCTTAAATCGCTCATTGTGGAAGGAAGATAATTTCTATCAACATCACTTTGGAGAGGCGCCTTTCACAACTAGCGACACTGATAGCAATTGTTGAAAAAATTCATAGCAAAATGACAATGTTGGGTACAGAATTTTCCAATCTTACTGTTGAATAACTTTGAATAGATCAAGGGGGCCTTTTCCCCCGTTTTTCTAATATAATGCCTATTCTTGTAGTTAAGTACCGCCATAAAAACCTGGAGCCTTTTTCTTTCAGTATTGAACTGTTCTTTATCAATAATCAATAATTTAATTTATTTGATGTTCAAATGCTTCATTTAGTATGTTACATGGTATTATTTACGAATATTTTCTTGCAAGGACTTGCAACTCATCAAAGCGTTCTTTTATTTTCTGATATGATTCCATCCATGGATAAAAACATTTCTTGTTGTAATAGTTCTAAAGATATAACCACGTCTTCTTAATTTTCACTACTGATATTTTTTTCTCCTTCTAACTCAGCGTTCAGTTGATATCTTTAACTCTTCACAAATGTTTTGTCTGATATAACAGCGTTTTGTATTAGCACATCTCTTTGTGCCATGCAATTGGTTAGCATTAATTTAAAAAATGACGGGTTCCCATAAATTGAGATAACATAGAAAATAAAAAGATTGCATTGAATTGAGTAAAAATTTAAACATCTTATCTCGTTTTACTAGTTACTTCTTCAGATGTCAATTAAAAACTATGTCTTTTTCGATATTATTTATGCCTGTTGGGGTGTTTATTAACGGAGACATCTGAATATTTTCATGTTTTTGCCATAAACCTTATACTTTTCCATAAAATAGATGAATTCAAATTATGTACACATTACTTTAATTGGATAGGCGTAACAGTTTTAATGAATAACAATATTTTAATGAAAAATACAAATTATTTGTGATACTTTTATGCAACAAAAACAAAATAAATTTAATTTTTAATAACGTACCTTACAGTAATTTTCTGAAAACTCAAACGGTAATATAAATTACCCATATTTTATATAAATTACTACTTGCAAGTTAAACACAATATTTGAACCACCATGAATTGTAGGTACTTGTTCGCGCATCATTCTGCGAATGTCGAAATTCCACGCAAAAATGATCGTGGCGATATTAATAGCACATTATTTGGCCCAGCGGTGATGTGTTTTTGTGTAGTTTTCATCTAAAAGCGTAATCTGTTCGTACCGTTCGTACAAATCGATAACTTTTTTGAGTGATTTTAAATTTTTGAACTGTTTTGCGTTACTTATAACATGCACACATCCACTAAGTAATCAAACAAATGTTGTGGGAGTCCGTTAATTACGACTAGAAATTACGAATATTTTTGTTTCACCTTGGTTTTCCCCCTTCAAAAGAAAAAAGGTGGTTGTCGGAATATGTTGCATTTTTAAAATGCCCAAAAATGCCGCCCCTAAATGTGTGCCGCCCGAGGCGGACCGTCCCTACCGCCCCCCCCCTCTAGCTACACCACTGACCTGGGGCCTAAAACGTTGGTAGTTAGGTCTATGGCAGATTAAGGGGGGGGGGCTGAACGGGCTAAGGCTAAAGCCAGCGGCCCTCGATGATTTAGGGGCCCCCAAATTTAGTATATTTTATAATAAATGTGGACAAATGTTTGCATGACTCCCTAAAAATATCATAAATTAAATAAACTAATAAAATATTAACTATTAATCTGATCGCTATTCAGACCCGATAGACTCAGTATCGAAAAACTTGATTTGATTGGCTCAATAAGAGAAAATAATAATGAATTCTATTCATATTTTTAAATTTTATTTGCCTGTCATGATCTCGTGGTCTTGTGACGGAATCGATCGCGGTCTTGTGGTTCATATTGGAATCGAATGCGGGTTCAAATCCTAGCGTGGGCAAAAAAAAATGTTTCATTTGTCTTTTTTTAATTTTAAATTTATCTTTTTACACTCAATTTTAGTTTCCCGGCTAACAGTTATTTCTTTGTGTTCGTTTTTTTGATGAATCCGATCCCGGAGTACAGACAAATTATGAGCAAGGAACCAATGGTTACAAGTTACAGTCTTATATTAGCTGCTAGCAATCATTTTATTGAAAGGGACGCTATCTGGATAGGGCCCCAGTTTTAATTGCAGGCAAGGATCCGTGCAGTCTTAATCCGCCCCTGATTAGGTTAACTTTAATATAATTTATTGATTTATTATTGTATCTTACAAGCACTAGTTAAAATAAACTGTTTTGAAAAAAAATAAAATTGAGAAGTGTTAGTAGAGTGGCCCAAAAAAGATATAAAAATTTTTTTTATATTTATTTTCTTTGATTTAAACCCCACATTTGATTACCACAAAAAAGTAGTCCGAAATATAAAATTTCATATTTTTCAGATGAAATTTAGAGGTTGCACGATCTCTCTGAAAATTTAGGTATGTTCTCCATTTATCACATTTTATCCCGAATATTGATGAACCTGAATAAAGTATGTTTTGTTCTTTGATGTTTATAATGTGTAACTGTTTAATTCGCGAGACATTATCAGTGTTTTTCTACCATCATAGAGAAAACAATAAAACTCTTAAAGACTGTGCTAGAAGAACTGTTAGTGAAATTCTTACTATCTGGCAGAAAGCTGCAATTCCAACAGCTTACAGCTACCACATAGAAAATCGCCTTTTAAAAGTCCATCAACAGTAGCAGTGTTTGAGTAAAGCAAAGAATCGACCCTCAGAGAAGCAGGTTTCAAATGAAATTGCATTTTCTTCAAAAATTGATAAACTGTTTGACATTGCCCATCAGAGTGCTGAAAAACTAACAGAACAAACACAAGATTTAGAATTTCTTCGTGACCAAAGGGAAAGAAGAATTGGATACATAGCTGGAGAGGATAAAGCAAAGTGATCGTACAGCAGTACATTTACTAGCTGCTACATTTCATTCTCTTGGTCACGATGTTAGTGATATGACATTAAGTCGAAGTACTGTACAGGTTGTGAGCGCTGAGATTAGGAAAAAAACAGCACATGAAGTTAAAAATTGTTTGATCCACAAGTACCATTAACTGTACATTGGGATGGAAAATTGCTTCCAGATCTCACAGCCAGGGAGAATGTTGAGAGATTGCCAGTGATTGTAACAGGACTGCAAATAGAGTGCTTGCTATGTTTACCAAAATTGGCTTCAGGGACAGATGACAGTCAAGCTCAAGCTGTAGTTGAATGTCTGAAGGACTGGGGAATTTGTGAAAAAGTAGTAGCATTAAGTTTTGACACAACAGCAAGTAACACTGGGGATTCCAAAGGGGTATGTGTTTTAATTGAAAAGCTGCTTGAAAAAAGTCTTATTCATCTTGCTTGCTGCCACCATATGATGGAAATTGTTCTGGAAAAAGTGTTCACCGCATTGAAGATAAGTGGGCCCTCATCTGGACCTGATATTTCACTTTTTAAACGATTTAAAGAGCAGTGGCATTTTATGGAGAAGGGATCCTATGATACTGCAGATGGGATGACTGAAGTAGACCTTTTCAAAGAGAGCACATTGCAGTTTGCAAATGACAATCTTCAAATTCGTAACCCACGAGATGATTACAGAGAATTTTAGGAACTGGCTGACATATGTCCTGGAGGAACACCACCACGTGGGATTCATTTCCATGCTCCAGGAGCTGTACATAGACCACGTTGGATGGCAAGAATAATTTATTGCTACAAGATGTGGATGTTTAAGAAGCAGTTTAAGCTGAAGCTTTCTGAAGAACAAGGACTGTTTCAGTTACTCTGTTTTGTTTCCAGTACTTATATGAAACTGTGGTTTCAAGCCCCACAGCCAGCAAGGGCGCCATCAAATGACCTACAATTTCTGAAGGATTTAGAAAAATATAACTCTGTTAATTCAGTTATTGGAAAAGCAGCAAAAAAAAAGAAGCTTTCAGTCGACATTTATGGTATCTAAATGAAATTACAGTGGGCCTCGCTTTTTTTGGATGAAAATATTGATCGCAAGCAAAACGTTCATATACTTAAAAATATGCAAGAAAAACCAGGATCTACAAATCGAACTCAGGGTCTTGATTCCAATGGATACTATGCAGACCAGTCCATCAGCTTCTTTGTTACAAATAATATAAAGGCATTTTTCTCCATTCTTGATTTGCCACATTCATTCCTGGAGATGTCCCCTGAAACATGGAGCAGCAACAATGAATACAAACATGCAGAAAAGGTTGCAACCAATTTGAGAGTTCTTAATGACACAGCCGAAAGAAGAGTGAAACGAATTCAGGATTTAAATGAAGTTTTATGCAGTGGTGCGCGGTGGTCGAGTGGCAGCGCGCTCGACTAGCGTTCAGATGGTCACAAGTTCGAATCCATTTGAAGGCATGGATTTGTTCACGGTGCCTAGGGTGTCCCTGAGTCCACCCAGCTCCTAGTGGGTACCCGACATCAGTTGGGGTAGTAAAGGCGGCTGGGCATTGTGCTAGCCACACAATCCCCTCGTATGCCGTGGCTATTGAAACTTGTGAACGCTGTTTCACTTGCCCCATAGGCCATTCATGGTCTGAGAGGGAACTTACTACTTTATGCAGAAAAGAATATCAGAAGCAATTCTTACTTCAAGAACACCGACGATTATATCCGGATGCAAAGAAGACCACAGTGGTTACTGGACTAGCAAAAATAAGTCAGGGAATATGACGTCCATAAATAGTAAACACTTTGTTGCATTCTATTATTTTATTTGTTTTGAGGTTTTATTTCATGTTTAACACTAAACATTAAACATAAACCATTAAATTGTTATTTAGTACCAAATAAATGTTTTCATTGCCTTTGTGCAACCCCCAAACACTTCACGATTGTATTCATTTTCTCAGAAAACATGTTTTTTTCTGGCAGAACACAATGCAGGGCTTAAATTTATAAAAATCGAAAAAAATATATTTTTGGGCTACTCTAAGTGTTAGGGGAGGGCAAAGATAGGGTAAATGTTAAGGGAAGGCATTTGTGCAGTATGAGGAGAAAATAACAGCGAGTTTAAAATGCCTTACCTTAAAGGGATTTTTAGTAATTTGTGTTAAGCTCAGACAAATTTATAAACGTGTAATCCCCTTTTGGTCATCTTGTCTATTAAAGTTAATAACATTGCCCTTAATTGGCCTTAATGACACCTTGCTCCGAAAAGAGTGCAATACCTTAATTGACTTCTTATATTGAAGATATATGTGTTAAAGGACGTTGCTTTTTAGCTCCTAAATGACGTCACAGTTACCGATGGCTACCGCCGTTAAATTGAGCTGTCCTGTTTCCATGAACTAAAAGTGAATGAGTCGGGGCGGGCTAACGTGGTCTTAAACACATGTACCAAACAGACGCACACAATGCTGTCGGTACGCAGACAGATAATAGCATGGTACACATTGAGTTCTTTTCCCTGTGTATATTTTGAAACGCTCAGTAATCGGGAATATACATTGGTATGAATATATTTGAGATATTCACACACAAAATTAAGCTCAGATACTATTTCATAGATTTTTGTGATTTGTGTTGTTAGTGTGTCAATTTCATAAAAGGTTAAGGGCGGATATATAATGGTCAGAGGAAGATATATTAGGGTCAGATCGGATATATTAGGGACGGGGCGGATATATTAGGGTCTGAAACGGATATATTAGTGTAAGAGACGGATATATTAGGGTCAGATAGGATATATTAGGGACGGGGTGGATATATTAGGGTCTGAAACGGATATATTAAGGTCAGAACGCATATATTAGGGTCAGGGGCGGATATATTAGGGTCAGGGGCGGATATATTAGGGTAAGAGACGGATATATTAGGGTTAGGGGCAGATATATTAGTGTAAGAGACGGATATATTAGGGTAAGAGACGGATATATTAGGATCAGGGGCGGATATATTAGGGATATATAAGGTTTGCTCAGTGCAGCCGTTGTTTGAGCCTTCGTCGGATAGTATGGCCCCTAGATATTTAAAGTTGGAGACCTCTTCGAGTTTTTGCCCGTTTATCCGAGTTTCATTTGTGAATTTTCTATTTGCCATGACCTTGGCCTTTTCTGCATTGATTTCCATGCCATACGCCTTTGTTGTTTTCTCTAGTTTCCAAGTAATTCTTTTAGTTCGTCCTCGCTGCCAGCTAGGCCGTCTATGTCATCGGCGAAGCGTAGGTTGGTTATAATTCTCCCTCCGATGCTGACTGTTCCGATATGGTTTTCTAGCACATCTGTCATAATCCCTTTAAGGAAGAGGTTTAAGAGGATGGGGGAAAGTAAGTATCCTTGTCTGACACCAACAGTGGTCTTGAACCAATCTCCCAGTTTGCTGTTGAATAGTACTGCGCTAGTTGCTCTGTTGTATAGGTTCTTGATCACTTCAATGAGGTTTGCATTAATGTTGAATTCGTGCATAGCTGCCCACAGTGCCGCATGCCACACTCTGTCGAACGCCTTTTTAAGTCTATGAAGACTTGATAGAGGTCACTCTGGTGTTGGAGACGTTTTTCACAAAGCACTCGCAGGTTAAAGATTTGCTCCGTTGTGCTTCTTCCTGCTCTGAAGCCCGACTGGTCTTCTGAAATGATTTGCTCTGCCTGTGGTTTCAGTCTGTTTAATATGATCATAAAATAATGGGGGTGAGACTGCAACCAGGCTTTTAAATTAGTAAATGTATAACATATAAACAGTGTATTAGTTAGCCTGACAGGACGTAACACAACAGCGAACGTTTCGGCAAAGAGCCTTCCTCAACGAACAAATAGTACACAAATAAAACGAATATAACGATAGAAAAAAACTTAGCGGCGGTGAAGTCCAATTAGTCCAGTAGAGATATGCATCTTTAGTAGACAAGATTACCAAAAGTGGATTACATGTTAAGGAAGGCTCTTTACCGAAACGTTCGCTGTAGTGTTACGTCCTGTCAGGGTAACTAATACCCTGTTTATATGTTATACATTTAATAATATGATCATAAGCATGACTTTGCTGGGGTGACTAATCAGGCTTATTGTACGGTAGTTCTGGCACATCTGTAAATTACCCTTCTTTGGGAGCGTGATAACCAGCGATTTCATCCGGGCGTTGGCCATTCTCCTGTCTGCCAGATCTTGTTGAACATGTTGGTTAGGATGTTTATTACAGGGTCAACTCCTGCCTGAATCAGTTCGCTAGGAATGTTGTCTGCTCCAGCTGATTTCCCCTTTTTCAATTTTCGTACAGCCAGCTCCACCTCGTCACGGAGAATAGAATGCATGTCTTTGTTAGTTGACGTCGGGCAGTTGAGCACTGATGCATCGCCTTTGGAGTCTTCATTGTACAGTTCAGAACAGTATTCTGTCCATCTTTTGATAATTTCTTGTTCTTCTGTGATACATTTCGCAGATTTATCTTGTATGGTTGAGATACGACCTTGTTTGGTTGATGTCAAATCTTTAAAAATCTTGTAAGTCGTTTTTGAGTTGTTCTTTAGTAAATTTTCTTCAATGTCTGAGCATTGTTCTATCCATTCTTTTTTTGCTTTTTACTAGTCTTATATTAACTTGCTTTGTAAATTTAACCGAACACCCGACTATTTTAAATATCCCAATGTTGAACCCCTTCCCGTTATCCAATTATTCTGAAAATTTGCACACATGTTCATTTTCGGTGATAGTATTTTTATGAAATTTTGTGGAATTTTTCCATGGCTAGATTTAATTTAATTAGATATTTTCTATTTACGTCTGCTAGAGTTAAACCTCAGTAGTCCGCCTTAGTCCGCTTGCTAAGTTATGCAAAGATATTGATCAAGTTAGGCAAAGCTATTCGTTAAGTTTAAACTGAGCACCCTAGTCTTAAAGTCATGGCGAACAACGAGATAATCGATTTCACCTACGATTTAACGTTCCTGTCTCATTTTAAACTTTTACATTTTCATAAATTTGGAACTAAAGGTCTCTTCTGACTGTAAATTTCAAATTTTAAAATTTATTTTCTACTTTTTAGTGCATTTCTAATATAAGACTAGTTTTAAAAAGTGTTTTTTTATATATTTTTATTTCAAATCTTTTCTGATCTATTTATTGATTGCTCTGTTTTTTGTGTGCTCCTTCTGCAGTATTCTTTACGCTCTTTTAAGGTTTTTCTTTCATCGCATAGTTCCAGAATATTAGTGGAGACCCGTGGTTTTTCATTGCTCGCTTCTTACCAATTACTTCTTTTGCTGCTTCAACTATTGTGGTATTGAAGGCATCAGCAGTGGCGTCACTAGGCGGGTGCGGTGGGGGCGAGCCGCCCCGGGTGACACCATCAGGGGGGGTGACACCAACATCTTAAATTATACTGTGTACGATTTTTTTAAAGCATACGTTAAACGCGTAAACTTATTAATAAAAAAATATCAGTTAGTATGCAATAATAAAACCCTCCCAACAAACTACAATAAAACAAATTAATGAAAAAGAAAAGAGAAAAAAGCCGCACAGGAGAGAGGAATTAAAAAAGCTGGACATGAAAGGGGTGGTGGCTTTTTTAAAATGAAATAAAGCCAAGTGGGCTTTAAAAAAATGTTCTTAAAATATGACACACAAGACTTAAACTTTAAAAAATGTCATTCAATTAATTAATAAACAAATTTTTTTAGTTCAAAGCTTGTCTGAAATATGTTGGGAACATTTTTTTTCTTTAAATTGTTGTCACATGTCATTAAAGAGCACACGATGAAAGAGCGACGACAAATTGGCGCAAATATAAGAGCCCTATACCTCGTTGATAGTTTATCTTGAAACATTAGCATCTATTAGAACAATCTCCCCCAATCTACATCTGCACTCTTTTGTTGTGTGCTATTTACGGGTCACCGTCACGAAATTAATTATTTAGTTACAAAAAGCAACAATTTGAAGAAGAAGAATTACAAAAGGTGTCGCGTTTACAATGCGTCCTTAGGGGGTGTGAGGGGTGCGAACCACACATGGAGACAAGGGGTGACACCAAAATGTAATATTCTGTATGTTCCCGTAATTTGGCACTGTAAGACTCGGAGGACGTCTATGGATTAAGTCACGAAAGGGATGACACCATGAGCTACCGCCCCGGGTGACACCAACCCTAGTGACGCCTCTGGGTATCAGTGACTAGTTCTATGTCCATGTCCGTCTCTGACTCATATAGTGCGGTCAGTGGTGTCAATTTTCCTCCAATGGTCGCCCTGAAAACCTCTGCGATGTCTGGGTCTTTCAGTTTGTCAAGGTCAAAGCGTAATCGTGAATTGCCTTGTTTTGGTATCTTTATCAGATGGAGTTAGAAAGTTATCAGCACCAGAATATGGTCACTGTCGATATCTGCTCCAGGGAAATTTCTATTTTTAGCTGTTTTAATGAATGATTTGAATCTTTTTCTGACCAGTATTTAATCTATCTTGTTACTATATTCCCTGTCGGGTCTGGGTGGATATATTAGGTCATGGGTGGATATATTAATGTAAATGGCTGATATTTTATAAGGTAAACGGTGGATTTATTAGGTTTTTGATGGAAAATATTAGGGTTAGGTGCGCATATTGTCAGGCCAGTGCCACATCAACACTGACTAGTGAGTGCCACATCAACACTGATTAGTGAGTGCCACATCAACACTGACTAGTGAGTGCCACATTAACACTGACTATTGTGTGCATGCCACATTAACACTGACTATTGTGTGCATGCCACATAAACACTGACTATTGTGTGCATGCCACATAAACACTGACTATTGTGTGCATGCCACATAAACACTGACTAGTGAGTGCCACATTAACACTGACTAGTGAGTGCCACATTAACACTGACTATTGTGTGCATGCCACATCAACACTGACTATTGTGTGCATGCCACATCAACACTGACTAGTGAGTGCCACATCAACACTGACTAGGGAGTGCCACATCAACACTGACTAGTGAGTGCAACATCAACACTGACTATTGTGTGCATGCCACATCAACACTGACTAGTGAGTGCCACATCAACACTCACTTGTACCACATCAACACTAACTATTGTCATCTTATACCTTTCTAGTGCCACATCAACACTGACAATTGTCATACTATAACTTTCTAGTGCCACATCAACACTGACTATTGCCATACTATAACTTTCTAGTGCCATATCAACACTCACTTGTACCACATCAACACTGACTATTGCCATGCTATAACTTTCTGTGCCACATCAACACTGACTATTGCCATACTATAACTTTCTAGTGCCATATCAACACTGACTATTGCCATACTATAACTTTCTAGTGCCACATCAACACTGACTATTGCCATACTATAACTTTCTAGTACCACATTAACACTCACTTGTACCACATAAACACTGACTATTGCCATACTATAACTTTCTAGTGCCACATCTTGAAACTTCCGGTTGTTCAAAATGGCGGAACCTAAATTTCTCTGCTGTCATTAAAAGACAAAAACAATCAAGCGCTGGAGAAATATACAACATACAAATGCAAATTAAGGAAATTAAAGTTATCAAGGAACTGATCTTCGAAATGAATTCCTTCTATGCTCGTCTGGTTGTATTTTACTTGGTTTTGTCATTTTGTGGCTGTTAATACTATTAATATTAATCCGGAAGTTGTCTCACAGCTCTCACAAGTGGCTCATAGAAACTGCAACGTGCGCAGTAGCCACACCCCGGGCAACGGCTTCGACTGGCTTGCTAAACCTGGTGAGGGTAGCCGACGGGTCTCAAACCCTCGGTGATCTAGATATGTCTATCTATGCACGTGAAGACTGGATTCGGTGGACAGAGCGGAGGAACCACTAGTTGGTCAACGGTCAAAAAGGCGAATCTCAGCAAAGCGTTGTGGAACGCTAAGGGCATGACAAGACACACAGGACATCATGGCCATCCACTGCACCCGTTTCCATCACCAGCCGTCTCGACTTAGTCCTGCCGCTGGATAAGATGGCCTCGGGCGAGAGAGTGAGATCGACGAATTGCGCAACTCCTTCTCACTTAAATCCAAATCACCGCGCAAGTCACTTTTGTCATCCATCCCATACCAGCGGTCTACAACCCTCGGATGACTAGAGTGGTTCTCGTCGTATCGACGGACGAACGAACAGTGCCACATCAAAACTGAAGTGAAGTGCGTTATCAACACTGACTATTGGATTCCAGTTTAGTTAAATGACATATCTGAATTGATGTAGACGAACAAGGAGCTTTCTAAAACTTAACCTTTCAAGGTTACAACAATAAGCCAGCTGGACATGATTGTGCTGTTTGAGCTGTTTTTATTGAGCTGTATCAACTTTTGTGTTGAGCTGTCTACATAATAAAACACAGTAGGCGGTGAAAGAACACTTATCATGTTTCTGTTATTTGTTTTCTCATCATGCGATAGAAATTAATTTTATTTGGCAAGTTTCATTTCTTCACCTTCTCGTGAGATGTTTGATCCCGTCAGATTGATGCTATTTCTATCTAAATGTATTTTTCTATTAGCAGTGAAAGCTTGTTCATGAAAGCTGTTGATGTTTTTTCTCATTTTTTCCTTCAAAACTTATAAAGTCATTATTTTTAAGATTTTAAAGAATGGATATTTAAAAAAAAAGAACTTAAAGGTATACAGAAATAACTCAGTATTCAAAGATTTCATTCAATCAGATAAGATTTTAAAAAAATAAACAATGACAACCGAAATTCACTTTGTTCCATTCTGACATCTTTAATGACAGTGAACCACATCAACAATGACTGAACGATTTGGAATGTTCAAATACAACACACATGAATGAAAGTAGTGTAGAAACATTTCTGATGTACATATTTTTTTAAATTACATATATAAATGAAATTTCAACTCAAGCTTAGGCCATTTTTATACAAATACAAAAAACATTGTGTAAAGTTTAAAAATTCATACAAGGGCTTCATTGAGCCGTTATACAACTCCAAACATTCTGTTTTACAGGTTCACGTGTAAAGATGGTTAGGGATCGATTTATATAAATATTTTGAATGTATAGCTACAAGGAGAGCAAATCAGCCAACCACATGTGCTGCCTTTCAGTGTCAGAAGTGCGACAAAGGCTGAAATTCGCGAGTGGGCTTGTACAGCCACAGCAGAAGCTGCAGGGCCATGCGCGAGGAACCCACAGAAACTTCCGTCGTCTCACGAGACATAAGGAAAGCCAACCATAAATAGCTGCAAGACTATAGGCAGTTTTATGTTGAGAATGGAGCAATGGAACATTGAAATATGGGACACAATACAAAGGATAGAACGGAAAATCCGGCTGAAAACAAAAACAGAGTGAAAAAAATTATGACATCACAAAAATAAATAGAGGAGTGAATTTAATAATTACGTCACAAAACGAAACAGTCGAAACAGTCAGTCGAATATATTTAAAATGAAGTCATAGTCTAAAATAATGTATCAAATCCTCTAGCTCAGAAGCTGACAAAAAGACATAAGAGAAAGGTCCCCAGTGCAATTTTGACCTTTGGAAACTAGGATAACACCGATGTTTCTTTGACTCTTCATGATGTCAGTGGTTCTCGTGATGTGATCGGTGGTCCCCGGAGTTTGTTCGTTTTCCTTGATGGTGTGCAAGGTGGTTTTCAAGATGTGATCGGTGGTTCTCATGATGTGATCGGTTGCTCTGTTTGTGGACTCAGCGGTTCTTGTGTTTCCAGTTTGTCTAGGATGGAGTGGGGTTGGACGCAGGCACTTTCCATTTTCCACAACCATGTCATCAATCTCACAGCAAACAGTATCAGTGTAATCATGGCAGGGCGCCTTTAAATAGGGGCGGCCACTATTAGTCCCAACATCACATGTTCCACATGGAGTGCACACAGAATCTTTAGCAGACGATCCGTTTTTTCTGTAGTGAGACTTATCACACAGAATTAGGGCATCTTTTGTCTTTGTGCAAGGCTCTGCCAAAATTTCGTACTGTGTAAAAAAAACAACACATATTGTTTTGGTGTTTCGATCAAATTGATGTAAACGTAAAACCTAATATGAAAGTAAATTTTATCGAATAAAATCGGTGACATATGGGCGCCATATTTAATATTAAAAGCAGCACTTCCTGTATATAGATTTGATTGGATTTTTTTTCAGGAAATTGTCCTAAAAAGTATTTAAAATATTTTCACCAAAACTTACTGATGCTGTGTCTGGTCGTTGACATAAGGCACACGCATGTTGTCCTCCTTTCGCCGCCATCTCTGCTGTCATAAATGTATCATCTGTACATGGCTGGCAGCTGTCAGTGACAACGTCATCGAATTTTCCAGCTTCACAATGGGTTCTATTAAGAGTGACCTCCCTTGCCAAATTGGTTTGACCTGTGGTGGCGCCCACAGCTAGAAGTAGTATCACGAAGAAGGAGACGATCTCAAAGGACATCTTGGTGACTACTTCAACCAGCAATTTGATCAACCTGTCAAATAAAGTCAGAAAACAAAGATCCGTGAATACGGGATAGGCAGATTATTTTGGTTGGTGCATAGTTCCACTTAAGCCATTTTGAATTTCAACTTTTTTAAAGCAATATATTGATAGTTTGAATGATAATACAATGAATTACAATAACACTATAACATGTAAAGGAAATAAAATATTCAGAATATTTTGTAAAGTTTTGACACAAAAAATATAAATCCTTGAAAGTGATTATAAGGAAAATATCAACCCATGAAGGTAAGGGTAAGGAAAATATAACCCTGAAGGTAAGGGTAAGGAAAATATCAAATCCCTGAAGGTAAGGGTAAGGAAATATAAACCCTGAAGTTAAGGGTAAGGAAAATATAAACCCTGAAAGTGAGGGTAAGGAAATATAA